>BQNB010069533.1:3960-33456 GCA_026074375.1 Tanacetum coccineum | reverse complement strand
TGAATATAGATCCCGGAAGACATTTCGAATGACTCGCCCCCTTTTCAACTGGATAATTGATGAGGTGACCAGTCATTCTTCATTCTTTCGTGATAATATAGATTGTACCGGAAGAGAAGGAATTTCCCCATTGCTAAAGTGCACAATTCGTCAATTGGCATACGGGGTTGTTCCTAGTTTTCTAGATGAATATTTGCAAATTAGTGAGATAACTTCACGTCTATCTCTTGGTTATTTTTCTACTTCTGTTAAGGAAATTTTTGGGCCAGAGTATTTGAGGAAATCCACGGTGACGGATGCTGTAAAGCATTATCGGCATTACGAAGAAGAGAACGGGTTTTCGGGGATGTTAGGATACCTTGATTGTATGAATTAGGAGTGGTTTCGTTATCCGTACGCCTTTAAAGGGTAATATGTGATCATTGTCCGAATCCATTCATTTTGCTAGAAGTTGTTGCGTCGCAAGACTTATAGATATGATATGCTTTCTTTGGTGTTGTTGGGTCGAGACATCAACGTTTTACATCAATCCTCTTTATTTAACGATCTCAATACCAAGCAAACACCAGAGATTCCTTTTGTTGCTAACAACGTAACTTACCCATGGGGATACTATCTTGTTGACGGGATATATCCGGAATTGGCGACACTCGTTAAGACGATTTCGTAACCCGGTGATGATGACTACAAGCGAATAAAGTATAAGTAAAATCAAAAATCGACAAGGAAAGATATGGAATGAGCGTTTCATGTTCTGAAAAAGTAATGGATCATACTAGTCAATCCCGCACGAGCGATAAAAAAGAAAGAATAATTAACATGATATATACATGCATCATATTACATAATATGAGTCGAAAATACAAAGGAAATGCGATATCTTCCAATTGGTACCCGGAGGAAGCACATCAGCCGGACGACCTCTTACGATCCGATGAAGAAATGCGAAAAGTTATGAGCACATCAGATAGTCACAAGCGCATCAAAACCTTCGAGCCGATTTGGTCGAAACACTTGTCTCGTAATGTTTAATTTTAGCTTTAAATGTAATATTTTTAATATTCGAAGTCTATGTAATATTTTTGATTTATGAATAAAAGTATTAAATATCATACCTTTTACGTTTTTAATTTCGTACGTTTACGTTGATGTTTACGATTTTAATTTATGAATAAAAGTATTTAAATAAAAAAATAAATGAAAAGTGAGTGTGAGTGAGTTACCAAAACAAGTGAAAGGTAAGTGTGAGTGGAAGTGAGAGGAGAGAGAAAATTGATGTGGATGGTGAGTTGAAGCACACCACTCCTTTTAGCCTTAAATAAGTTTACTTCATTCACATTTTGACAAATGTCAAACACTTATTCTTTCTCTTCATAGTCATAAATCAAATTTTTAATTACATCAATTATATAGGTTTACTTTTAGGCATATCACTTAAGCATACAAATCATTTTTCGAAACAAATGACTAATGATAATTCTACAAGGATATTGCTATTCATATGAACCAAGTTTCTCAAGCTCGGTTCACTAAAAGCTCGATTCAGGCTTGAGCTAAACGAGATTGAGCATAACGCCTTCCAATCAGAAAGCAATGGACTATTGGGGTCTTAAGTGTCTTATATCCTAGCGATGTGGGACGGCTTGTTACAAACTTCACTACTTAAATATTTAACGGCCACATCAGTCTTAAACATAACCATGATGCATGTCCCAAAGGGTAGGGATGGCAAAAAAAACCTAACCGACAGGGAAACTTAAAACGAACTAACTGAAGTGAGGCGAGACACGCTTATCGGGTTATGAGCGCATGTTTAAGGCTTAACCAGAAATTTTAATCGGGTTTGAGGCGGGGACCGGGACAAACATCCCTGCCTCGTTCCATCCTAAACATATATATACCCATACATATATATTCATAGAGATGAATATATTAGATTATGTAACTATTTAGAAAAGTTTAGAGAAATATTGTGGAAGTGGCAAATGTCATTTTACTCTTTCCTCTTTTTTTTAATATTTTTGTGTGAGGTATTATGTTATTATTTACGTAATTAAAATATGTTTCTTTAAGATTTGTTAGTTTTTATCTTTATAAAATTGCAGATTATGATCAAAGAAACTTGTCTAATGTCATATTTAGAACAAGTTAATAGTGTAAGTTATCATTATTTATGTTTAATACAAGAAGACTTAGTAATTCTACGTAATTAATTATTATTAAGTCCCAATTTTTCAAGTTTCTTCATGAAATTATATTGGTAATGGTATAAATATAATAATAAACGTGAAATAGCGCGGGCTTGGTTGAGAATGGCCAATACGCCGATAAGATCCCCGACAAGAACGAGGCGGATTTGGGGTAGCAACGCGCCCCAACGAGGGGCCCCGATTAGATACCCGATAGGGATCGAGGCGTGTTTGGGGAGGACTTTGGTAATCGGGATTGAAGATTGGGACGACCGCCCCGTCTAACCCGCCCGTTGACATTCCTATAGGGTCGGGATATACATGAGCTATCAGGCCCATCACACCTCGAGAGGCTATACCTCTGATACCATTTACAACACCCAAAGCCAAAAAACAATGGAACATCGTGTATCATTATGTGTCAACTAAAAAATTATGGATGAATGATACTAGGAGACCACTACTCCAAGCTCAGAACGGTCTCAAATGTCTTATATCCTACCAATGTGGAACGGGTTGTTACATTGAGCTTAAGCCCGACCTCTACACTACATGAGGCTCGTTTATTAGACATTTAATAGACACTAAATGTCTTATATCCTACCGATAAGGGTCTCAAATAGTCAAATGTCTTATATCCTAGTGGATGAACTTGGTTTTGGTATTACTTTCAAGCTTCTATTTTTTTTCGTTAAATAAGATTTGAGAAAAGATTAAAAAAGAAGACGTGTTTTCAGAAGGGTTAATAGACAAAGAAGTTACTATACTTTCCTAAAAAGTTCGCCTAAGTTACTCAACTTTCATTTTGTTCACTTAGGTTACTGAACTTTTAATAAACATACACCCTCATAATTTCAATGTTAATCCGAGCAACCTGGATGTATATTTTTAGGTAAGTTAAGTAACATAAATGTTATATTTTTACAAGTTCAATGATGTTTACGTATATTTTTGCAAAGTTGAGTAACCCAAATAAAAAATAATTGTACAAACGTAAATCATCACACACAAAAAATACACCATCGCGACGAGTATTTTTTATCTTTCAGTAGACGTGTGACAACGATACTTTCGAGGAATTTTTATTTGAGTTTTTTTTTTAGTCACACGAAATGGGCTAAAAACATATATGCATTTAGTATAAACGAATCATATATGATATCGTAAAACGGATCATAATGTTTCATAAAAATCATATATGATATCATAAAATCATATATGAATATGTGAGTCGACGAACTTCTTTTTCAATTTGTTTCATCACGAATTGTCGAAAATCATATATGAACGTATGACGAAATCATATATGATATAATAAGAACATATATGATTCGTATAACGAATCCAAATAAGATTTCATAATCAGATATGATTTCATAAAATGTATATGACCTTCATAAATCATAAAAAAAAGATTCGTCGAAAAGTACATAGTTGTACGCCCCTCTATAAGAAAGATAATTTAAGTTCTCGTCTGCGATGGTATGAACTTTTTGGGAAAGTATAGTAACTTCTTTGTATAATAACCTTTTTCAGAACGAGCTAGACATATAGCATGTAACCAAGGTTTATGAGGGTTACATTTGCAATTTAGTGAGAGTTTGAAGGGTGTAGAAAGGAAGTTGAGAATACAAAAAGACGGCATATATTACGGAGGATTGTGACAAATAGAAATTGAGGTTTTGGAACATTCAAAAGATTGCGTTACAGTATATTATGGATGATCTTATTTTATATTCCTGATACTAAACTATAAAATTGTAATATAAATAAATTATTCAAGTAGTAATAATTCCTACAAACACTACTGGACTAGAATAACATTGTAGAAATGATTAGAAAACATTCAACTTTTCTCCATATAAATATACACAACTTGATAAAGCATGTTACAAGATATTTTTTGAAATATTATTCTATAGTGTTTTTCAAGTTTTTCAAGATCGTGATCCTACTCAGGATTGTTTTCATCTTTGCAAGATCGAGATCGTAAGGTCGGATCGGGATCGTAAGATCTTACTATAATGTTATTTTCTTAGTAGTCTTTGTAATATTATACAAATCTACAAATTATTATATATCATAAACACAAAATTATATGAATGTTTCGTAGAAATGTTGTCATAAATTATAATTATGAAATGTTTAAGAAGATTAGTTTGTTGTCTTTTAATATCTAGGAAACACAACCCATAAATTCGTAGTTTTTTAGTTAGTGGTTTGAGAAAAGTAAGATCGGATCGGAGTAGATCTTAAGATCCAATGGTTAAGATCGGGATCCTATAAGATCTTAAGCATGCAAAGATCCTACATAGGATCTGGATCTTTTTTGCTTTGCAGTATCGTAAAATCGTAAGATACTAAGATCAAGATCGAGATCTTAACAACCATGGTGTTTTTTTCTTGCAAGTATTTTCTTGATGACATTTGGCAACATGGCAGATTCTAAACCCAAGACTCTATGTGAGTTGCCTACAAACTTAAAAATTGTGATTTCAAAACTCGTTTGAGACATTTATAAAATATAATGTGAGATATGTGATATAAGATGTCAAAAAATTAAAGTAAAAAAATGACAAATTCTGATCAGCTTAACCAGAGTGACAGATTCTATTGGCAATGACGTGACTTTACAGCTTAGTGAAAAAAACCTCGCTGTTATCTGTTGGGTTTTTTTTCTTTCTAAGTATTTTCTTGACGACAATTACAATATGATAGTACTTTACGAATTTTTTTCATCATTTCTCTTATTCTTTTTATAATACGCCATGTATAGTAATCTTGTTATTAGGTATATAAAAAGAAAAAAAAATATTGAGTTTTATGTTGTGGATCAAAAGTAACATCAATCTAATCAAAATAATCTAATCAAAATAATAGGAGTCATTTAGAATAAAACATTTCACATTCTCTTTGCGAATCATAGCAATGATGTGTTTAGTTTAGTTGTTAACCGCAAGTTTTTATTAAACCCTATAACGTATTAAGTGATTACCGGAACATGCTCTCTATACGATATTCAATTGTTACACAAAGTAAACAATCTATCACACGTTCGTTTCTAAAATGGTACTCACAACTTGTTTGAAGACATAATTAGAACATGGGTACCGCCGTACCGTTAAACAGAATGTTTTTTCATCGTGTGTTCTTGTTAGAGTATAATTGTTTCAAATTTGCTTAATATTTATTGATAAAATAACGCCGTAGAGGACAGTTTAGCTTCAAATTTCAGTCTTCAGCTTTTGATCAATATCTATGTTGCGTTAGTTAACTTGATATCCTTGAGTCAAAGTTGTTCCAAATATAATGTATTTGATAGACGTAAGTTAAAACAAATATTGTATAACGGTTCATATAAAATTGTTTTGAGATATTTACAAGTACAAATGCTAAACATATGTTATGTTTTGATCAAACTTTGATTGGAGAAATTATATTATACGCACTTTATTCCATAAAATTGTTTTGAGATATTTACAAGTACAAATGCTAAACATGGTTTGTTTTGTTTATTTTAGTAGATCCAGGATTACACTAAAATGGAGGAGGAATGTTGATGATTTTAGTATCATCACTTATATTTTGTGTACTTGTGATTTACTTGAGATCAATAGGCTTAGTCAAGTATAGCTTACAATCGAGTTAGGAGGTGTGGAGTGCACGCTAGTTCTAGCTAGCTTGATGCCGCCATGACAAAGACGCGGGGGTCAAGGGGACACGCCCCCTTGCAGGGTCAAGGGGCAGAGCCCCTCGATAACCAACTTTCGGTTGGGTTATATGCACCAGTATTGATCTCTTCCAGAATATAACAAACAACAACAACTTTTTGTGTATTGCTTTGATCTCTCATCCCTTAAAGACAAAGTGTGATTCTCTGAATTATCCAATTGAGGATTTCGTGATACCCGAAGCATATAAGGTCGAAATACTTCAATCTGAAAGTAATCTATACACGATTCAAAGAATATATCAGGACAGTTTGATTATAACTCACTCACAAACACACCAAAATTCTAACAAAGATTAAAGTGTTTTCTGGTTTTAATCATGACGGATTTTGTTAAGGACATGACAACGAAGTTTGGAAAGTTGAACAAGTTTGAGGGCAGCGATTTTAAGCGCTGACAGAAGAAGATGCACTTCCTTCTCACAACTTTGAAGGTTGTGTATGTTCTGAGTACCCCTGCGCCAGAGTATGTTGAAGAGGAGACGCTAGAACAGAAAAGAAAACGATGCAAGTGGGACAATGATGATTACATATGTCGAGGTCACATCTTGAACGGTATGTCAGATGCCTTATTTGACGTATACCAAAACGTGGAATCGAAAAAGGAGTTATGGGATCAACTTGAAGCCAAATACATGGCAGAAGATACTTCTAGTAAGAAGTTTCTTGTTAGTAATTTTAACAATTACATAATGGTTTATTCAAGGTCTGTGATGGAACAATATCACGAACTCTTTTGAATTCTGGGACAGTACACTCAACATGGTTTGTTCATGGACGAGTCTATCTCGGTGTCTAGTATCATAGACAAACTTCTAACCATACAACTTGGAACCCACTTCCGCATAAAGTAAACTCTTAGAATGGAAGAAAGTGTGAATAGCAAGGTTTAAGATATTGTTGGATCATCTTTTGTGAGTATGGTTGAAGATGATAAGAACAAGAAAAACAACAAAAACTCTAAGGGAAATAAAAGGAAATTCCATGATAAAAAGGATGATTCTAACAAAAAGTCTAAGATGGGGTGTTGGAAGTGTGGAAAACATGGTCATTTTAAGAAGGATTGTCGGGTTATGAAGAACAATGGTGTAAGCGCTTTTGGATCGGTACAAGGGTCTAAGGACCCAAGTCCACAACAAGGTCTGATTTCTGACCATGTAATAATTCCTATTAAAAAATATGTATCACATATTTATGAAATATGTTATGTACAGGATGATGAAATTGCTTGGTGGATTGACTCGGGTGTAACTTGTCATGCATGTGAGGATCATTGCTGGTTTGATACCTTTCATCTGGTAGAAGATGGATCTGTTCTTCATATGGGCAATGAGTCAACCAAACCAATACTTGGACATGAAATGTTATAATAGAATTTAGTTTTGAAAAAACAATTTCTTTATTTAATGTTGTGTATGTACCAGGGATTAGGAAGAACCTTATGTCCGGCCCCGTGTTAAACAAGTGTGGCTACAAGCAAGTCTATGAATCTTATAAGTATATCTTATCAATACATGGTGTATTTATTGGTTTCGGATACTATAATAATGGCATGCTTATGTTAAATCTTAATAAAGTTCCTAGTAGTATTAATTCTATTTATATGGATTATTCTCATGTTGTTCATAGTTAGAATTATCAATTCATAGTTAGTTATTCTGTAACCTAGGCAGAATATTTGCAATCAATATATCTAAAGTTTTTAGTATTCTTTGTTCTTCTTTGTATTACAAGTTAGATTCCGCATAACTTGTAGTATTCACAATCATAGTTTCTCATATAGTTAGTTTATATTTATCCAAGTTAACTAAGCTTTAACAGGCTAGAAGATCTGTTCATTGGGACTTCACAAAACAAGAAATATGTTGTTACTTATATAGACGATGCCCCTAGATTTGTTATGTTTATCAATTTCATGCTAAATATGAAGCCTTAGATAAATTTAAAATCTATAAAACTAAAGTAGAGTTACATAAAATAGTTTAATTAAAACTTTACACATAGATAGAGGTGGTGAATATTATGATCCTAGTTATTTTCAATCTGTTGGAATCATTCATCAAGCAACAACCCCTTATACACCACAACAAAATGGTGTGTCCAAAAGAAAAAAATAAAGCTTTAAAGGAAATGGTTAATTTCATGTTATCCTACTCAGGATTAAGTGCAAGATTTTGGGGAGAGGCCATGTTAACGACTTGTTATTTGCTAAATAGGGTTCCTAACAAAAATAACAAGATTACCACATAAGTTCTATGTTGTTAAACCTAATGATTCTGTATCGGTTAATTCGGTTATAGAATCAAGAGATGTAATATTTGATTAGTATATATTCTCTTCAATACCTAGACCAAAGGACATAGTATCTAACTCTAGTGGAACTCAAGATGGAAACCTACCATGTGAAACTCTAATTGAAATTCTTGAACCTCAAAGAAGTAATAGAGCTCGGGTATCTAAAAATATGGCTATGATTTTCAACTATATTTAGTTGAGGGATCTAGAGATGAGAATTTCACTCATTATTCTTACTGTTACAATATAGAAGAGGATCCAAAGACCTTTGATGAATTTATGAAATTCATTTTATGCAGTGTGCGGTTATCGAATTCACCACCATGATCACACTTAAATGATCGAAGCTCACGTTGCAACTACGTACGAACATAAGTATGAAACACTACAAATTTAGAGACAACATCAGAGTTATTAATCGAAGGATAAATCCAAACAAAGTACGAATAATGATCCAAAAACAAGACATAATATTTGAACCCCGAAAGGCTCGGAATGGGTGAAGTCTACACATCTGAGTGAATAATGTCAAAGAAATAAGTAATGACAGTTTTAGAACTAACAAATAGAAAGCCTAGCGTTTTGTTTTCCCAAACTGACAGCATGACAAAGGCACGCGCCGTACCTCCCGGCGCCGCGACCTTATTACATGAAATATGCGCTAGCTATTCTGGAAACTAGACAAGTTAACCAAGCCTCCAGACTTCCTGGATGTCTAAGACGACATCATCCGCCGCTGCCCCGTCTGTTTTTTTTTTTTTTTTTTTGCGATGACAAGAAAAACATGAGGAACAAGAGATGGAGCCGTAATCTGGTAAAGATCCCTCGTGCTATCGCCTCGGAGGAGCACCTGTCACGTTAGGAAATCCTTAATTGGAATATACTAACCGCATAGAATTTCAATCTGCCTCGCCGTCTCCATTATTGTCCCGAACAAATTGATGAAGATAGATTAATTTTTTCACAATATGGGGAGTAAGAAGGACATTATTTAGGTGAAGGGTTTTAAAAGTGGCTGCCAAAATGCTATGGCCCGTATTGGTGATAGGTATAGAATGACTGTCACCAACCGAGATAGATGATACTACATAGTATTAAAAATTAAACTAAGACTTGTAATTGAATTATTAAGATGAGAGCTCGCACCTGTATCCATATTCAAGTTATAGAAGCTGGATCCTGAAGTGTCCTGACATTAAATGTATGAGGCAAAAAGGTTGCCTCACCGGATGTAACTGCAAGACTGAACCTGTTGTGCTGGTGAAGTATGTTAGGTTGGCATAGTGGGCTAAACATGATGGGCCGCATATGTAGGGTAATAAGAACCCAGTGGAACACTTGGTCCAAAGGATTGGGCCAATACAACATAAGGAGTAGATCCATAAAAAGGGGCCGATGGTGTAAGATAATTGAGGCCAGATGGACAATGCCATAGGAAGTGTACTCATGGTAGCAATAGTCGGCCGAGAGAAAATGATTGGTTTATATTTGTCCCCCATACATTAGAATTATTTTCTAAACCCAATTTGCATATCAATTTCACAAGAAGATCAACAGTAGAAGCAGGTCCGGTCATAATTTAGTGATGTAGTATTGGAAAAGTATTAAACTGTTAGGTTTTAGGGTTTCGTATGGGTGCGCCCGTCCTCCTAACTTGTGAACACAGTAAACAAAAAATCTAAAGGTTTTGTTTTACGTAAACAGTAAACAAGAAAATAAAGGTAGGGTTTTGGAATTGTTCTTATATCGAACTCGCCCTCGAACAAAACCTCTTATGAATAACCCAACGGCTCGAGACCCTTAGACACAAACAACAAACAACTTTGTGTGGATTCGTGACCTTAGCCCACTCCCTAGCTCACTCCACCACCAACAAAAAAACCATGATAATAGACGAGGATGGAGTGAGAGTTGTGATCATAAGTTTTTTAGGGTTTTTGGATCGCCTCTCCACCCTCAACCGGATGGAACTCAGTACAGGTAGCGGAATGTAAATCTGTATGTCCGTTCAATAAAACATTCGGTACAATATAAAGGGATACAATGAATATTCTAGGCTTGGGCTTAAGCCCGATACACATATAACCGATATAAATACGGGTTTCATAATTGCATATATATCCTTTATAAACCTTTAATATGTCTTATTGTAGCATTCCGTATTCAAGGTCATTATTTACTTCCAGAGCATTAATTCTATTTACATTTTAGTTAAATTATTAATCTTTACGTTTACCGATTTTACGCTAGAAATTCCCGTTTTTAGCTTTGCGTAAGCCGTAAATAGAAATCTATTCCGTCCTCGGGCCAACTCGTAAGTAATTACCACACACCCCATCTTTCATTCCCACCGATGATTATAATTCTCCCCCCCTCATTTTCACTTTCCCCCCGATGTATTCCTTCGTTTACAAACCAATTCTTGCTAAAACTCGGCCATTTCTTTCCATTAAAACCTTACCTTTCTTCAATCCCCCCTATACTTCTACATATATACTTTCACTACTAAATTATAACATTAATAATCAAAAATTTTTTCGCGTTGCACACCCCTAGTCATAGCGGTTTTGTTATCAAAACACCAACTCAATTCAATTTTCCATAAAACTTCACCCTCACACTTCTATCTCATTTCTCCATAACATGCAAAATAACCATCCACATTCAAAAAACCATTCTCTTCCTTTCTTCTTGTTCGATGGCTGCCGAAATTAATACACACCACCATCACCATCTCACAAATTTGTTCAACTCCTTTAGGCAACGCGCGTATAACACCATACTTTTGCCTCTTGCAAAAGTTTTGTGTAGTACTTAAGTTTTGAAGGGTTTAGGACTAGTTTTCCTTGGGAGGTTTCTTGAACATTTTTATTGGGTTTGATTAGAGTGTATTATCCTCTTTAGAAGAAAGGGTTATTAAGGTTGTTATTATTGGGTTTACCTTGTCGCATTTCAGCAACATAGAATGAGGGTATTCATTGTTGATTTTCGTCTCAAATCTCTCTTTTGTAGCCTAATTCGCGCGCACTCTCCTCGCTGCGCGATCTTCGCTTTTTATTAACTTGTTTTCTTGTAATTTATAAGCATGAAATGGTGTTATGTTCTGGAAGATAGATTAGTATCCCCTTTTGGATGGCTCTAGTCACTTACTGATAACTGTCTTCTACGGATGCTCCTACCTACTCTCTCGCTGCTTGATCCACTCATTGTGTCATCGCCCTGCTCAAAGTCTTGTTCATTCGATTGCAACACCATCTTGTCTAAATTGCAGGTTTCGGATTGATTCTCTGGGAAGAGTCTATGGGCACTGTTTTCACTTCAGTAGTACAAATTGGGTTGGAGTAGAATTTTTTTTTGGTAATAAGGCTCACACTGGGGAAAATTTTAAATGCATGTAGTATTGTCGCCCCCCTGTCCCTAACCCGGTATATAGTGGGTAATTGGATTAGAGCCGTATTCTCATCGGATGACCGCGCGTCACATAACGGGCCGATTTACAAAACTAGTCCCACTTTTTGCCAATAAGTTGGAAAACGGGGTATAACCCATATTTTTGCATTTAAAATCCTCTTTTAAAATATATAAGCTTGTTTCACCTGGGCCGACGCGACACTTAGCAGATATCATCTCCAAGTGTCCTCAAGTTCCCCACTATAGCATGTACTAGATTTTATTTTATGGTCCATATTCGTGGCGTGAATGGAGCAGTCGGCTCCCCCCCCCCCCCCCCCCCCCCCTCCCCCTTCTCCCAGAAATAAACTGTTTTGACATAGCCCCAAGGGTTAAAATTGGTAATTTAACTTAGGATCTTTGTTCCCGGGACAGCAGAGGCCTGGTTTTTACCGCGGACCCCCAAATAGACTCAACAATTCTTTTCGGGAGGTGAAAACCTATGCTCATATGAATTACGGTTTTGATTTATGATCCGACAAAGTTGGAAGTTTTCAGAATTTTATAAACAAAAGTTACTAGACGTAAAACCAAAACGGGTAAATTTGTGTGAGTTGACGGGTTAAAGTGTAAAAAAGAAACATGATATGAATGATATATTAATACAGATTAGGACACATTATTTATGTAAAATTTAGTCACTAAAAATGGGGATGCAATGCCATGTCTAGTATAGGATAATAGTTAAACTTTTTATAAGTCATGTTTGGTTTCACTTTCTTTCGCGTGTTGGATTAGGTTTATTTTCTAAGTTCGCGCTTTTATGTGTGGTAGGTCGCTCCTAGGAGTACTTGTCTTCTTCAGCTCTTATATTATTGATATTTACCGTTCTCAGGTGAGTGCATAGAGATGATGATACTTTCAACTTTTAACTGTATTATAAAAACTCCGCGAGGGAGGATACATGCTTGTTTTATAAACTGGCACAAGAAAATTTTTGGTATGCTGACCGATATGATTTGTAATTGCATAAGTAGCTTATTGCCAAAGGACCCCACATCATGAACTTGTTAATTGCCTATAATGGGGTAAGCGTAGTACAAGTAAATAGATCTATTGGGTTTTGACAGCCCTGTTCCCAGGGGTTATGAATGTGAATCCTTCGAGCACCCGCAACGGATAATTTGTATTTAGAAATTAGGTTATAAGGAAATAATACCTAGTTATGGGGAACGTTATTTACATACAAGATATGTGTTTTGTCAAGGCTTCGGTGTCATGAGCTTTATTGCAATAGAAACTTTAAATTAATGGCTTGTCCGGTAACAACATGTCACCACGATGATCAAAAACTTGTGTTCTCTTTCAACTCTTAAAAACTCTATGATCACTCAACATTTATTTGTTGACGTTTTAAGCCTGTTTTATGTTCAGGTAACAGGGTGAAGGATGCTATGCACTGAGGAGTCTGCGCTAAAATTGTTATTGAAAATCGTATTATTGTGCCATGTTATATAACTAATTTACTTGTTTTGGAAAACCTATGTTATGAATTTGGTAACGATCCTGTGGGACAGGTTTTTATGTTGTTTAAACTGAAACTTATTTGAATGGAAACATATTTTTAACTCCTTTTTTCGAGTCGTTTCTATATCTTTGTTGTATTGTGCTATGTTTTTACACCCGATGTTGGATATTCTGCCTGCGTGAAATTTGGGTGGGTGTTAAAGATTGATAGCAAGAGATAAGGTTTTAGAGAACTAGTTTCATTCTAGTTTTATTTGTTCAAAAAAAAAAAATTTTTTTTTTTTTTACCCCCCCCCCCCCCCCCACCCCCCCCCCCCCCCCCCCCCCCCCCCCCCCCCCCACCCCCCATACCCCCCCCACCCCCCCCCCCCCCCCACCCCACCCCCCCCCCCCCCCACCCCCCCCCCCCCCCCCCCCCCCCCCCCCCCCCCCCCCCCCCCACCCCCCTAAATATAACCCTTTTATGCGCGCTCATAAGACTCCTCGAAGCTTGTGTTATCACGACCTCATCGTTTTTCTATATTTTGAGTATTTAAGCACATTCTTAGGTTGCATTACAAATTCGATATATTACTTATATAAATATTATTATATGTAATGATATATGTTTATATTATATATATATCAATTGCTCGCAGCTTATCCGCGAAGCATCAAGAATTGTTTCCCCATTCCCCCTCTCGATTTCACAAAATGAAATTTTTATATGTAACAAATATTATTTGGCATATTCATACTATTTATCGATCATCATGCATATTCTTGAAGATCGCAATCTCGCATTCCGCTCTTCTCATATAAATTATTATTTATATAGTAATTCCTTATTTTACTTTACGCAATTTGCAGATCATCAGGGCAAACCCTTACACTCCAAACAATAACGAGTTCCTCCCGTTAGCTGCGGATTGGCAGCACCAAACAAATGAACGGGGTGGGTTGAAGAGGGAAGACAGACTGTGTTGTGTTTTGTGGAGCCCCAGCAATGGAGGAACGCAGCGCAAGGAAGCTCGGAAGAAGATCTGAAATGGAGAGGAAGAAGAGAGATTGGAAACTGAACGAACAATGGGACGGCCCAGATTGGAAACTCCCTTCTTAGGGGGCGGACCACTTTACCCCCGCCACCATACTCTCACGCTCATACATATCTACTTCTTCATCTTCCTAACCATCTATTAATATTCATCTTCATCAAATATTACTCTTCATCTTCATCTACATTTACTCTTCATATTCCTCTTAATATAAATCATCCAAACCCCCACCTATAACCACTCCACCCTCATAACAAATCACCAAATATCCATCCCAACCATAACCATCACCACCAACCCATCCTCCATCAACCTACCTAACCAAACCTCACCACCCATAACTCTCCAAACCATAAAACATTACCAATTCCTTTAACCAACTAAATCTTATCATTACCACCCCCACTCTTCACACCCCTCCAATACACAAAATTCTATCCATAATCAACCCCCTCCTTTTAACCTCACAATCTTCTTCTTCATATCTATCATTCACACCTCCTCCACCCTAAACTAACTCATACTCCACCTATACACCCCAACCACTCATCTCATCGTATTCTCTCTTCCATCAAACTTTCCAAGATTCCCAAACCAATCCCAATTACTAATTCTCCCCCACTAAATCTCCCAATCTCCAACAAAACCCTCCTCTACATTAAACCCTCTTCCCCACATACACCATCTCAATCAACTTCAACCATAACACCCACAAAACCTGTCCCGTTCCACACATAAAATCATCCTTTCATATCCCATCTCCAAACCAACTCATATCATACTAACCACCCCAAATTATACCCATCACATCATATCCACACTTCACTAACATGTAATTACCACAACTACTACTCTTCACCCTCTCTCTCCCACCCCCAGATCCAAGCACACAAAACATAAATACAACCTCCCAACATAACACTCCCTAAATATACCAAACATCCCCAAACAATAATACATATCTAGACAGAATATCCAAGAACATTAATGTGAAAAGTGAAATTGACACAAGTGTATAGGTTGAGTCTAGAGAACTCTCATGTGATAAACTTTAGAGTGTATATCCATCTTGTTCTGTGTTGACTATACTCACTAAAAGTGTGTCATTATCAGTGATAATCATATAATGTTACAACCCCAAAGAGTCTTAGTGTAAATAAGTATACTAAAGCGTTCGAAAGTCCTAATATACTTAGTTGATGTATTAAAAGAGATAATGTTCGCCCAGGATCTCCTAAGATGAAAAAATAGATACCCTATATTGTATTATATACCTCGACTCCCATATCTCATTTCGCAAATTGGTTAACTAGTTTCGAAAGATACTTGGTCTATGAAATAAAAGAGATCTAGTCGCACCAAAATCATCCGCTATCACCTCCATTGTAGCCCGTGCCAGAGACTTCAATGATTAGACATCTGTGTGTCTAAAACAAAGTTGCGTAAACAATATTAATACTAATCAGATGTACAGAGATGTATAGAGACATGCTCCACTGTACAGTAACTAATCAGATACTGCATCTCAAAATCGCCGTATGCAGACAATCGGAAACAATTGGATGACAGGCTTGACCAATGTGGGGCGTCTATGAACTTGTTGGGATAATGTTACCTTTTCAAGGATTGCAGTGAAAGTCACACTTGATAGAAGTAAACCCGTAGTACT
Source organism: Tanacetum coccineum (assembly GCA_026074375.1). Taxonomy (NCBI): domain Eukaryota; kingdom Viridiplantae; phylum Streptophyta; class Magnoliopsida; order Asterales; family Asteraceae; genus Tanacetum; species Tanacetum coccineum. The sequence goes on along the minus strand of BQNB010069533.1, from coordinate 17,622 downwards.
AAGGATTTATACTAAGATTAGTTAAGTAGACTATCTCGCGACAGACTACATCAGACAGTTGCCGATATCTAGAAATAGCTCTTGTATAGTATCTGTTGGATTAATGTGAAATCTAGAAATTGAATGTTTTATTGTGTAGCTTGGGAGAATTTGTAGCGCGAGTTACTGTGTATACAGAGTCTAGATAATATGATGTGAGAAATTTTGGTTGGTGTCAATGCACACTTTTTAACTAGATCGGGCGTGCAACTTTGATTCAGTGTGGTGGAACTCCCAAGTTTATAGCTGCAGTAGGATGGGCATCTAGAAGTGTGTAATGTTCATGAGATCTGGTCTTGGTAACTGAAATAGGACGAACGCGCTATAAAGGACAGAAGGAAAATTTTGTAGCCTCCCCGGTTGAGGAATAGCCTCGTGTATGCAGCGAAAATGGTAGCACTGAGACCGTGTGGAAGATAAGAGGAAGTAACAGTGTACGAGAGGAGTGATTGGCTCAATATAACTGCATTATTATCACTACAGGATTTTCCATTGTGAGTCTGTGTTGTAATAATATTGTCCATCTCAGAAATTAGGATCCGATCACCTGGTGACGCAGAAAATCTCATAGCTATATCTTCCGTCGTGGAGACATCTGGACACAATTGCTGTCATGAAGGTGTGATAACCGTTCTTGGATAGACATACCACTCTCTGAGTCTTTGTAGAATCGACAGCTTGTCTTGTGGTGGCCACCTCCCCTATCGCCCTCTTGATGAAAAAATAAGTCTCTCAAGCACTTCTGAAAGAAAGGAATTGCCACATTTCTCCTTCCCCCCGCCATCAGCGGCAAGTGAGATGAAGCTGAATGGGAAAGTTTCCGAACGTGCCCCAGGTAACACCCCCTGGGTAGAGATGACACAAGCAGAGAAACTGAATCAGAATGTGCTGCAACTTGCACCTTGGCATTTGTTAATATCCAACAGCTCCCCCAAATACTCCGCCCACCCACAGAGGCAGTGGTATAGGATATGCTTTATCGAGCAATGAGACCACCGCCCTGTCTGAGCAGAAGGGGGTACTCGTCTTGGATAACATAAACCGCTCTGTTGATATCGTGTGGGTAGAGAAATGCATGATCACAGTCTCTCGCGGTGTATATTTGTCAATGTGTGTAGAATGAGAAATGTGTAGGATCTCAGGTCAGGCACACAGTGGCACATACCAGAGATAGGTGTAAGGTGCGCTAAAGCTTATGGAGCTACGGGGGTGGCGTAACAGAGTCGCGAAGCCGAAACGCTAGGTTGAGGTTTTTATTTCGTGTTATGGCTACTGTGGATGAAATAGGGTCTGTGCATGAACAAGGAGAATTATTGTGTTCTTGTTTTTCCGAGATAGTTAAGAATGGTAGAACTACACTAAGGGGTTGACGTGTAGTCTAGAGAGGAGGGTACGGTATCTTTGACGGTGTTTAGAGCAGATGCGCGAGTAGAATGATAGACACTCGGAAACTCGCGCGCGCTAACTCTGTAAGTCACTGGTGTACGGTTTCTACTTCAAACACCGTTTATTGTCAACTGCTCTCGCAGATTTGACTCAGGATCTGAATCAAAAAGCTTGATTTGTTTTTGAAACGCATTGCTAATATTTGTTTAGTCATATTGATAGACACTAATCCAGTTAAACTAGACATAGCTTATGATTGGAATTGGGCACGATGGAAGGGTCGTTAGTACAAATACATCCTCAAGAGGATGTACATGAATTGTTAAATGTCACTTAATTTTAAAAATTAACCTTATGCCCATTGAGTTGGGAACTTTTGACGTAGTTGTTGGGATGGATTGGTTAGTTAATCAAGACGCCGTTATCATATGTGGCAAGAAAGTAGTGCATATACCCGTCAAGAATAAGACGTTAGAAATTGTGGGCGACCGTGGTACGTCCCGACTGAAGATAATATCCTGCATTAAGGCCAGTAAATACATCGAAAGAGGGCATCAGTTGTTCGTGGCACATGTAACCGAGAAAGAACCAAAGGAGAAACGTTTGGAAGATGTACCGGTGATTCGCGATTTCCCCGAGGTGTTTCCTGATGACTTACCGGGACTCCCACCACCTCGGCAAGTGGAATTTAAAATTGAACTTGTAAGGGTTGCTGCACTGTTGCACAGGCCCGTTACGCCCGATTGGCACCATCCGAGTGAAGGAACTAGGGACAGTTACAAGAAGTTATCAGAAAAATTTGCTTTATCTCCCTCGTCCATCGTGTCTCGTCCACCCTGCCGGGCACGCCCCCCACCACCTCACCCTTCAACTGCTACTCTATTCGTTACAGAACCGCTGCGACAAACGGACTATATTATCCAGGCATTAATCTCCTCTTGAAATAGGACTTATCGGAGCTAAGTAAGTTGATGAGAGATAGAAGAGTTAGTCGGTATCCACTTCCGAAGGATGTTTGACGAACACCTGTTGTCATGTTAGATCAACTTCAAGGTTCCAGCGTGTACTCAAAGATCGATCTACGGTCTGGTTATCACCAACTCCGAATTAGAGAGAGGACTTTCCTATTACTGCCTGTTCGAAACTAGGTTACGGGTCATTTATGAAATTTCAAGTAATGACGTTGTGTGTTAACCAACGCTCCTGCGGTATTCATGGATTTAATGAATCGAGTGTGCAAGCCATACCTCGATAAATTTGTGATCGTGTTCATTGATGACATACTTATCTACTCCAAGAATAAAGAAGAGCACGAAAGACATCTGAAGATAATTTTAGCGTTGCTCAAGAATGAGCAATTGTACGCCAAATTCTCGAAGTGTGATTTTTGGCTTGAGTCTATGCAATTTCTCGGGCACGTGATCAACAATAAAGGTGTTCATGTGGATCCTGCGAAGGTTGAGGCTATCCGAAATTGGTCTGCACGAAACCCGAGGAAGTCAGGACAATTTTTTGGGTTTAGCGGATATCTACCGAAGAACCGATTCATCAAGGCTTTTTCGTTAATTTCAAGCCTCCTAACTAATTGCCGAGTAAGACCAAAAAGTATGAATGGTGGTACGGTACGCGAAGATGAGCGCATTCACAAATTTCGAAGCAAGAAAGTTATGTTCCGCGTCCTATCCTAACCTTGCCGGAGGGAACTGAAAAACTTTGTTGTGTACTGCGATGCGTCACACAAAGGTTTTGGAGCTGAATTCTGATGCGAGGTGAAAAAATAGATAAGAATTGCCTCTCGACAACTGAAGAATACATGAGGAAAACTCACGACCATGATTTAGAATCTGGGGTGCTGTAGTGTTTGCACTTAGCTCTCTGGAGACCATTATTTGTATGGTATAAGTGTACCGCGTGTACAAGACTCCAAAAGAGTCTCAAATAACATTCTACGCTTCCATCAAAAGACCCTCAACATGAGACAGACAGATGTTGGATTGAACTGTATTGATAGTGAATACGACTCGCGAATCCGTTACCATCCTGTTGTAAGGCCAACGTAGTGGCTGGACGTCTTAAGTCGAAAAGGATAGAGAACATATAATGGTTTAGAATCTTTGGTAATGGACGAGGTACACACCAAATTTTTACCCTGAGAAAATACTAACGCCCAGTACTGATGCAATGAAAGAGGAAAACGTAAAAGCTGGAAAAACCTTGGAAGGCTTGATCAAGGATATTTGGACCCGCTTGATGGAATTAATAGCTTTGAAGGGCGAATGGTTACCATTATTTGAGTGATTATGAGATTTTGTTCATGCATGAATCGCACAAATCTAAGTATTCATCCACCCGGGGGTGTCAGCCCCCCCCCCCCCCACACAGCTTGTATCAAGACTTAACGAAATTACTTTATTGGTGGCCCCCCCCCCCCACCCCGAAAACTCTCTGAATCGCTGAGATCGACCACACCTATGTCAGTAAATGTACCTTGACCTGTGCCCCTAGTTAAAGATGAGCACCAAAAGCCATCCGGTCTCATACAACACACCTGAAATCCAGATGTGGAAGTGGAGAAATAACATGGATTTTGTACTCAGGACTTCCCCAAGCTCAGCACAAGTGGTTATGACTCCATTTGGGTTATTGTTGACCGATTAACCAAATCTGCTCATTTCTTGCCGATGAAGAAGACTGACAGCATAGAGAAACTCGCCCAATTATACTTAAAGGAAATTGTATTTAAGCTGGTGTTGCCTCGTCAATTATCTCTGATAGAGACAGTTTGTTTTCATCAAGATTTTGGAAATCACTACAAGAAGCGATGGGAACCCAACTAGATATCGAGCCTGCACGCCCTCCAAACACCAGAGGAAAGATGGTCAAAGCCGAGAGAACAATACAGACGTTGAGAAGACATGTTGCGAGCCAGTTGCGGATATGATTTGGTAGTTTGGATCGACAGACTCGTACCATTAGTCGATTTCTCCTCATATAACGTTATCACTCGAGATTAAGGCTGCACCATTTGAAGCTTTATATGGGTGAAAGTGTAGATCGCCAGTTTGCTGGAGTGAGGTTGGAGATAGCCAACTCACAGGTCCAGAAATGGTGCGGGATTGGAGATAGCCAACTCACTGGCCCCGAATTGGTCCGAGAGACAACAGAAATGATTGTTCAAATCAAGAATCGATTGCTAACGGCCAGAAGCCGTCAGAAAAGTTATGCGGATGTTAGACGCAAACTGATGGAATTTCAAGTGGGTGATATGGTCATGTTAAAGGTATCGCCTTGGAAGGGCGTAATTCGCTTTGGGAAACGTGGTAAGCTGAGTCCACGGTACATTGGGCCATTCAAAATCATAGAAAGAATTGGTCCCGTGGCATACAAGCTGGAGCTTCCTGATAAACTCCGTGGAATTCATAACACCTTCCATGTTTCGAATCTCAAGAAATGTCTAGCGGATGAAAACTTGGTTATCCCACTTGAAGAGATCCAACTTGACGACAAATTGCACTTTATCGAGGAACCAGTAGAAATCATAGACCGCGAAGTGAAGCAGCTCAAGCAAAGTCGAATTCCTATTGTCAAAGTACGATGGAATTCCAGACGAGGTCCAGAATATACTTGGGAGCGAGAAGATTTCTTCAAAAGAAATTACCCTCATCTTTTCTCGAGTAATAAGAAGACAAGATTGAGGAATCGAGCACCGGGACGGCGCTCCCTTAAGGAGGGGAGGATGTAACATTCCGTATTTAAGGTCACTATTTACTCCGAGCTTTATTTCTATTTTCATTTTTAAGCGAGTTATTAATTTATAAAAGAAGAGATTTAGACACCGTTTCTCCCCTCAAATATTGACCCGTTTTATATATTAAAGAACTGTAGTCATTGTTTAAGAGGTCGAATTATCTTGGAAATCTTTTTCGTATTATGAAAAATATTGATTCATTGTGAAAGACAAACTTTTTCCCAACTGAATAAGATTTCTCTTATTTTGACAAATAAAGGGCACTTAAACGTACACTTATTCTTATGAGGCATGAGATATGATATTATTCCATGCCGGCGGAAAAAATTAATTACCGTTGTCAGGAAACAACTGTCTTTTTCGTTAAGACACATGTGTGATCTCAGATTGATAAAGCGGGTTTGCACAGTCAAGAAATAAATGCAAGCCATTGTCATGAGCTCCAAAAACTTTGAATGTTTTGTTTAGAGTAGCTCAATACCGAAAAGATCTTATCTTTTCGTTGCTAAGGAAAATTGCATTGGGAGTTTATTTTCACTTTACGATGGAGGGCCTCCGGGTTATGCACAGAAATGTACATAAGCCATGTTTGATGATAATATCAAGCAGTTATATTTGTCAGAACCTCCAGTTCTGCTGGAGTCAAACATCTCATACCAATCCTTCTGACAAGATACAAAAACCGATCCTCAGGAAGGGCTTTCATAAATTAATCAGCACTATTGGTATTTCGTTCATGAACAAAATTATAATTTTAATAATATATTTTCAACTTGTTCCTTTATGAAAGTGGATACCGAGTATAGTATGGAATGTGCTTTGTATGAGAGTGTTGTACGGGCTTTGCATGGATTGTATGGCTTGACTGTGAATCGTATGTTATTAAACCGTTATTTTGTTGTAGTTGATAGCCATAAACTTTAGCCGTGTTGTCCTCATCCACATTACTTGAGCACAACTTGCAGATAACGTCACGTACTCTGCCTCTGCTGAAGACATTGCAGTGCAGTTTTGTTTCTTTGACCTCCAGCTTACAAGTTTATCACCAAGGAACTGTATCCCTCCAGAAGTGCTTTTTCGAGTATCAAGGCATCCGGCATGATCAGCGTCTGAAAATGCTGTTAGTTCAAAGCCAGAATCCTTTGGATACCAGAGTCCCATGTTAATGGTACCCTTTAGGTATTTAAAAAAAATTCTTTTAACCTCCTTTGAGGTGCTTTGAGGTGGTCGTGCTTGATAACGTGCTGCAATAGCATTAGACTGCTTGCATAAGTCCTGGTCTACTAGATGTCAAGTTCAGAGTGACCCGATTTTACTACGATAATGATTGGTCTTACGGAGTTCTCCACTCTAATCTACTTCTAGATTGGGTTTTTGATAGCCAATGGTGTACACTCAATGGTAGTGACAATTGTCTTATTATGCTATTTTCAGAATTTCTAAAGCGTCATGGCATGCTGATAAAAAAAACCATTTTTGGGGTAACTGGTGATCGGAAGCAGTCCTAAAAAGAATTTCATCTCCCCATTAAGGACATTTCAAATCTAACTGTGCATTAACTTGTTCAAAATCTTTATGAATATTTTGGGGTTTGTAGACCAATAAATTATTGTTCATCAACATAAATCTGCACAAGTAGTTATCATCCCCGTATTTTATCTTGAATAATGTTGGTCAATTGTACCTTAGAAAAAACCTTCTTGGACATCAGGAAGTTTGATAGTTCATTCATACAGGCTTTTGGAGCTTGCTTTAATCCCATATAAATCTATCCTTAGAAGGTAGGACTTTTTTCTGGATGATCTGGATCACGAACCCTTCCGGCTGAAGAAACGTTAACCTCTTCCTTCTGGGGACCATTAAGAAAAGCCGTTTTCACGTCCATCTGATAGATTGGAAACGACTTGTGTGCTGCGGGGCAAACAAAAATCCGAAACTGCTATCACTAGCGAGCAACTGGAGCCATATGATTCTTCAAATAAATACCTCTTCCGAGCATTATCCTTTAGCAACTGTCGTGCTTTGTGCGAATTACAGACTGGTCTTCAGCATGTTTTGTTCTTCCATAACCACTTTAGCCTTAAATAACCCATCGACGAGTTCCCAGACTTGTGGTCTGTCGAACTAATGAAGTTCATCCTGCATTGCTTCGATCCATGCAGAATCAGCCATTGCCTCCTTACTGTTCTTTGGTTCTTCTGTACTCACTGTGAGCGCGAACATACACATTTCAGGATCTGTGGCAAGCTGTTGTCTTGTTTGCACTGGATTTGTAGGATTGTCAATAACTTGTTCTAATGGATGATCTTTTGTCCATTGGTATTCATGACTCTGTTGGTTGAAATGAATGCATATTTTCATTATCAATATTGCATGAGGAAGACTCAGCAATGTCTTGTACCGGTGTACAGAAAGGATTGATAAATTCATCTTGTCAAAACGATGCATTCGCTGCTTGATCATTGTTGTTTTCTTCAGCATGAACATTTATTGGAGAGAAATATTCTTCAAAGAAATGATTGAATAGAAATTCGATCTCCTTTTGTGACGAATCTGTTTTGTCTGCTAGAGAAACAACATTTTTCCTTGGGGGCACGGGGCCAGAGATGTCATAATCTGACGCCTTTTGTTTATTTGAAACGAGGTCTGAGGAGATATTGTCAACAGACGTCTCTTGTCGATTGGGCGTGAGGTCTGAACGGATTTGATCAGACGTCATTTCATGAAGCACGGGTCCTGAACTGCTATGATCAGGAGCCATGAATTGAGGCACGGGTCCTGAACAAAATTGTTCAGAAACCATAAACTATCTTTGAGATAGTAGATCTCAACCATACCGTTTCACACCGAATGGAGTTGGATTTTCATTTGCGTCAAAGTAGCTCCAAATGGCATGTTCTTGTAGTTGACTTTATGTTGAAATTGGACGAGAAGGATCGCCAATAACATTCTCTAATGAGTGATTCTTTGTCAACTTAGTGATAGTATTAAACAGTTGAATAAGATGATGCAAATTTAATGGAATGACCCCTTGTCAATTAGTTTCTTCAAAACTAGAGTTTGAAGAAATATTATGAAGGAGGGGTGCATTATTAAATTATGCATTTTGATGTCCATGAATTTATTCTTCAACACCTTGATGAGTGACTTGAGATTGAATTTCCTGATTTGTTGGTGAAGTACTAGTAGATTGTTCATCTTGATCAATGGTAGTTGATGAAGGTGAACCAACTGGATCAACAGCTCTTGAAGCAACAATAGCTACCGGATCTGGGGAAACAGTTCGTGGTGGAAGATTATAGTACTCATTAAACAATGGTTACAACAGGATCTCATAGTCTTTCTTGGATGGTGGAACATATGGTGTTGGAGAAACTGAGATTTGCACGAGTCCTGAACTGATGTATCCAGGAGTCATCAAAGAAGGCGCAGGTCCTGAACTGATTTGCACAGGAGCCGTGACTTGACCATTTCAAGAACTGAACTGCTCTGCTGTAGTGCGGATGTTGGTGGTGAAAGTTGTAATGAATGATTCTTGACAGGGAGGAGATACTGGTTTAGGAGATGAGAGATCGATGACTGAAGTATCAGTAAAGGAACAGATGAAGAAACTTGTTGGATAGGAACAGTGACCATGGATTCAACTTCGGTTTCCATAGTAGTTTTTCCTGGTTCATCTTTTACTTATATATTTCTTCAGGATCAGGCTTAGTTTCCTCATTATCATCCCCAGTATTATCATCTCTGTCAAAATGTTCACTGTCCACATCTTCTAAATCAGCTTTGCAGAGCTTCTTCTTTCCAGTTTGTCTGCAGAACCATTTGATGAATGACCCAATATCATACGTCTTCCTTTGAAGCTTGTTCTCCGTGGGAACTTGATACGTTGTGGCGTATGTATTTGCCCAGTTATTCTCTGGTTCCGGGAAATCATTCGGGGGAATGGTCCATTCTGGTTCAGGTGTAGCTGGTCTCTCGCCTTCCGGAATAGGCTTAAACCACGTAGTGGTCGACACCTTGGGAATGTGGGCGTTATCAGTGTCCTCCAGATCGGAGACGTGCCCTTCATCCTGCATTGGAATGTTATCTGAAGATTGTTCAGACTGTTCTGATTCGGGATCAGATCTGTGCATCGAAGAGTCAACATCAGCATCTCTTGTGTCAGTGATCTTCCATCCAGTAGAGGGAAGAGCTGGATGTTGTTTGGAAGCAGATGCATCAGACTCCCGTGGTTTCTTCGAACTTTGCTCATTATCTTTTGTAGGAGGTTGAGCTGAACCAGAAGCACCTGAATCGTGTCTTCTCCTCTTTGCTGACTTACCCTGGTTTGATCCAGCTGAAGGGCCTTCATCATCATCATCGTCTTCATCATCATCACTATCATGCTTTCTCTTGTGGTCTTTAACCTTGACTGTAACTTCCTTATCCATGGCATCTTCATCTGCTATTAAAGCTTCCATAAGAGCATGGTATAGATGGTAGTTGGCAGGATTTCTGTTTGCAGTCTTGTTCTTATTCATGTGTTTGAAGAGAGCACTCTTTAGATCAAATTCTTCAAGAGAAACTTTATCAGTTGACCTAATGGAGTAAGTTAACTCTTTTTTCTCCTCACCTTGTTCCCTTTTGATTATGATAATCTCTTTCGGACTCTTTTCATATTCTTGATTCTTGATAGACTCTGGGCCAGGCAGCACAGAGTATTTCTCGATTAAATCTGCAGTGTGTCGTTCAAGAATCCTAAGGAGAGCATCATCAAGTTTTGTTCCTAGATATTTATCAACAACTGTCGGAACTTGAGATTCAATAGAAGCTAAAACAGTAGCTGAGTGATCAGTCTTCTTCACTTCAGCCATTTCTAGCTCCAATTTTGCGACTCTCGGCTGAAGAGCGATGAATGGAGTGATCTCTGGAAGAGTTGTGGTGATTGCTGTAGCTTCAGTGTTGATCGGTAGAGTAGTGACCTGCGAAGACAGTTTCGGAGATGAGATCTCAACAATGGGAGCTGTCACTGAAGGAGTTGACGTATCGGTTTTAGTCTCATCTGCAACATTAGTTTTCTCCTGATCATCTTCGGTTGGTTTGTCATTAAGAAATAGATCCCCATAAGTATCAGTGTCTTCCAGATTCTTCATGGACGACATAGACCCAGAGTGACTTTCCGGATTTTCTTCAATGACATGTTCGTCAGGTCTGAGTTTTAGGTTTTCATGAACCTTGGGGTAAGCTGTAGCGTAGAAGTCTTCGTCCATGTGCTCAGGGTTTGGTCCAGCAAGAGACACATGTTCTTTTCCAGATTCTAATCCAGTCTGGTTTTCTTGCATGGGCTCAGGGTCTGGTCTAGCCAGAGCCTCATGTGCTTTTCCAGCGTCTGATCCAGCTTGGTCTTCTGTCTGAACAGGAATCACAACTCCTGAAGTCACTGTGGAAGACGTGACTTCACCTTGTTCTTTTTCAACTTTAGGAGCAGAGGCATCTGTTCCACTTTCTGTGCGCTCTGAATTAGTTGTTGAAGAAGATTCCTGAACCACTTTCTCTGATGTATCATCTTCAGGTTGAGAAGAGGGTCCAGTTGTCGAATCGTGAGGTGCTTGATCACGCTTTACAAGGATAAACTGATCTGTGGTTCTTTTCTTCTTCGACAGATCAACCAAGAAATGAGCAGCTTGTTCTTCGGTTACCTTGGCCTTACCCTTGCCCACTACTTCAGGTAGTTTGGGAATTGTTTCAGAAACTGGATCCCTGATTGCTACTCCTCCGACGGGTGGTTGACCTTGAGGCAAAAAGGAAGGATCCAAGCTAAGCTTAATTGCCTTTTCCAAGTCAGCATCAGTACCTTCACCTTCTCTCTTTTCTTGATGCTCATCCATACTCATCTTCTTGGCCAGTTCGAGATCGGGATCATCATCTTCTCCTTGAGGTTCTGGTTGTTGGTGAGCTTCACCTTCTTCTTCGTCAACAAGTTGGAAAGAAGGCTTTCCTTTTCGAATTTTCTGTGGAGGCTTACGTTTGGAAGGTTTCTTTGTCGGAGCAGGAGCTGGCTTGGATGGTTTGACTGGAGTAGTGGTTGTGGGCTTTTTGGGTGGAGCACGCTTTGTTGCAGGTTGCTCGCTTGCACTTTCTTGTGGGGTTTTCTTTGTATTCTCAGCAACCATTTCCAGATACTTAGGATAATACGAAGATTGTTGAATGGCTTCAGTAATCAAGGGATCGGGAATTGCCATTCCAAACACCTCAACAGTCTCACCTTTTGGGACAAACTTGAGATTTCCTAATATAAAATCATCTCCAGTATGATGAACAGCAGAATCAGGACGTCGATGGATATTGTTATTGCTTGCCAAGTAGTAGATTATCACCTTGGAAAACCGTCCATAAGGAATGAGGAGAGGTGTTACTTTCTTCTTTGGGTCCTTCAGACTGGCTTTGTGACTCGCCTTGTGTGAGAAAAATGTCTGGATCCCTTGAGTAAACTCTTCCCATAACAGCTCTGCATGATCAACATTAGTTTGAGTGACGATTCCCCACAGCATTTGCAGAACTGGGTGTCTGGGTTTGTCACTGCCAGAAGTCTTTCCTGTCAAGCACTGGTTGATTAAGGTTAGAATTTCTCTCCATGGCTGATACACATAATTCACCCGTATATTGGAGACAATTTTTACAGGTTCAGGATACCCCAACTCATTAACAAAATCAATCACAGTGTTACCAGACGGAGGTAACTCAAACGGTTGAGCTGGGATAACAGGAGTAATTGCTAATGCCTTTCTGAGAAGATCAGCACTTAGATCGAACCATTGTTCATCAATTTGACATCTATAAACCCCAGTGTTCTCGTAATATTTCATTGTATACCAGAATTGTTGCAGGTAGATAGCAGGAACATTTGCTGAGGCAGTGAATGCTCTGAAGAAGTTGGTATTACTCAAGATGTCCACTGATATCTGAAAGATAGGGTTCTTCTGAATCTTTTGAGCATTGAAAAGAAGGTTGATTTTCCCGATTATTAACCACTGAGAGCGAGGTACAATCTGCTCATCTGTTCTTGTCGGTGGTTGAGTGGGAACATTTAGTTCTGCCATTGTATTCTGCAAAAGAGTATTAACAAAGAAAACAAAATTGCAGAGAAATGATGTTAGAGAGAACTTCAGCTTTGATTAAATTCATGTCATTTCAAGATTGATTAAAACAGAGGTAACTGCGGTTTGATGAAAATCTACATTTAAGGACACATGAGAATTATCCAACAGGATCAATTACTTGTTAACTAAGCCCGGATGGGGTTTAGAAAAGCAACTGGGTCATTAGAAGGGGCCTTGATAGATTATTGGGCCTAATGGGCCAAAATATCAAACTTAGCCCAAATCTACATTTGAGGCACTAAACCGCCATGAATTACATTTGAAAAAGGGCGGGTTCAATATTTTAATATATAAAAATATTCGACCAAACCACCGAGAGACGGCGATTTACCTGTTGGAATAAAATAATAGAAAATTATGGCAACCCGCTGTTAGTCAACCCGCTGTTGGTCAACCCGCCATTCGACAACTCGCTGTGAATCAACCCGCCGTTAGGCAACTCGCTGTTGGTCAACCCGCCATTCGACAACTCGCTGTGAATCAACCCGCCGTTAGGCAACTCGCTGTGAATCAACCCGCCGTTAGGCAACTCGCTGTGAATCAACCCGCCGTTAGGCAACTCGCTGTGAATCAACCCGCTATATGAACCAGCGGGTTGAGTAAGTTTATTAAAAATAATAAAATAACCAACTCGCCACCTAGAAATATAAGCAACTCGCCATTCGGACTGGATTCTTAAGATTCAAACCACGCACCTCCTTTGTCAAAACTAATCACATCCTAAGGCATTCCTACATATCAGATATACATTACTACCATTCTTTCCATCAAACACACATATATCTACTTTCTAAAAGACAACTCGCCATTAAGAATGATAAGCAATCATTCACTATTGTTTGAGACAGAAATCCACACATCAAAACTTAGTGATAAATGTCTTATGAACAAATCCCAGCAACTAAATCACACCTTACGACACTACATTGGTATTTTCATCTAAGATGACCCTAGATCTATTTATTCTACACCTTTAAATGTGTTTTCATTCGATTTTATTGATATACACATAGAATAAATGATATAGATTAAAGTTCGATAATTACCTTTGCAAGAAACACTGGAAATCAAGGATTTGTGGCTTTGTTCTTGGCGGCGAGATGCGTGAGAGTGCGTGGGTGTGTTTTGTCGTTGACTGAATTTTGATAGGTTTGACCAAGAACCAACTCGCCGCCTCTTTTATATTCCTAAGTTAGAAAGTTGGCAGATTCAGTCTCTTAGGTTTCCATCTTCTTTTATTTTTTGTTTTAAGTATTTCTAAGTTTAGGCAATTGGCCAATTTAGTCCCTATTGGTTAATAAGGCTAGGAAACAAAGAGCAAATGCTTTTTAAACCCTAATCATTACAACA
>BQNB010069532.1:2560-33456 GCA_026074375.1 Tanacetum coccineum | reverse complement strand
TTGTTGTTCGTGAGTGCTCATGGTGAGTTTTTAGAGAATCGTGGTTGCGTAAGCGTCCCACGGATGGCGCCACTTGTTAGTATAAAATTCGTGTCGGGTTTAGCAAGGTGTTGAAGTCCTTTGTCGGGCCGAGCCTCCAAGTGACTTGAATGCTTGATCTTGTACTAGAGCAAGAGAAGTATTGATTTTCTGCACAATTAAAAGTAAACCCTTAGCCTTACCGTGGGGACGGACCCCACGATTAGACTCCGGCGTGAGAGTAAGTATTCATATTGTCAGAGTATATGTCAGGGAGAATAAGAATAATTGTGTACCTTTTGGGATGTATGGTGATCCCTATTTATAGGTGCCTAGTACTAGGGTTTCCTGGTATTTCGGTTACTTTAGTAGTGGCCGGAGTGGGTCCCTTGTCGGGCAAGGGTCCACGTGTAATCGTCTCCGCGAACGCGAGTGATCTTGGGCGGTCATTGCATGTCCACGGAGGTGTCATGGTGCGGCTTTTAAAGATACTCACGTGCGTCTTTGGAATATCCGGAGTTTGACCCTTTGTCAGGCTTAGTAATCCGGCTATTCGTTGTATTGGGCCTGGGCCCATATGCGTATATTATGAACTAAGTCCAGTAAGCTTGGTGTTCGTACTATACGTCATCAATGGTGAAGCTGCATATCGTGATATTTAAAATTACAAACCAATCAATTAAACAATTAAATAATTTTCACATAAACTACATTTCTTTAGTTCTTTTCTACTACCTGCACAATACAAAAATAAAAGCCTCTTCAAAAAAAAAGAAATGTGGGCACTATGAGCGGACACTTCCGAAGAAATGGTTAACATGCATATTCAAATGAAATCAAGACAATCATAGTTGTATTGTTTCTTATAAAGGGTCAACTATAAACATAGCTAAACTAAAATGGGCCGAATAGGTCACAAACAGTTTAACATCATAACATGTATTTAAATGCTTACTGTATTGAAAAATTAAAGCATTTTCAAGTGAATGAAATCACATTTCGATTAAAGCATTTATCCAAATCGATACACAGATTAATATACACAAATTAATCGATAAACACTTTCTGCATTTATCCAAATCTCATTTTCCTTCCAAATTCATACGCGGCAGTTTAATTTCTGCTCTTACGTCACAACTTAAGATTAAAAACATGGTTTACAAATCTCTAATTCCTGATCGATCGCCTTGCTAAGCGTGATTCACAAATCTCCAATCTTCAATTCAGTTCAATTTCTAGTACAATCAACTGATAGCTATATTTCTTGTTATTAATTAATCTAATCTATTCTTTTCCTCTACTCAACTATCCCCCTTTGGTGCCGCTCGTATAGTCTCACTTGAGGTTTTGACGCGGCGTACTTTGATCTTGGCCCTCTGGTGCTGTTTTTGTGCGTTTTATACGCGTATGTATGTGATGGATTGTTTTTCGTTTGCGATACGTTCCCTATCGGCTCATTCTTCGTCTCTCGAAGCCTCCGGTTCTATATAAAAACACAGGGGGACATTTTTAATAGGGTTGATTCCCGGTGTTTCCTTCTCACGTTCCTTTGTATACTGGGGGCTGTGTTGGAGAAGGTTCCGGTCCCATTCTTACTGCTCGTCTTGAACAAGTCCCTCGTTCAGGTCCTTTCTTCTAACAATGCTCCCTTCCGGCGGTATCCGGATGTTCTTAGTCTTGAGGGTTTATGTCCTTTACTATCCGTTTGGTGGTAAATATTATCCAGCTTTTAAGGGGCCTGATAGAATGGGTGGGTGAAAGTACTTAGCCTTTGTGGGAATGTTTTTTTTTATATATATTTTTTGTGTGAGGTGTTTAGTCTTTTGGTATTTATTTTGCAGATATGGGGTTGCTTGACTATATCAGGACCGCTAACCCTCGGAAGGTACAAGCGGTAGAAGTTCAAAAAGGGGAGGAGCAGGTGACGTTGTTTGATAGTATAAAGCATTGCTTCGTTCTAAAATGACTCTGCAGCGGCACATAAGGAGCGGTAGGGCTCTGGTGTGGTGTGAGGTTCTGCGGTAAGGAAATGTTGTTGAAGAGAACGTCATTCGGAGGTGCTTTCTTGAATCCAACAGACCGGGATGTGCTGTGACTGTGGTGGGAAGATGTTGCTCCGAGCAGCGGAGAAGGCCAAGAGAAGAAGTTGCTAAAGCGAAGCGACTTTCTGCCTAAAAGATTGAGGACAGATCATCCTAGCCTAGCTTCTGGGACAGGTGGGAAGTCGCTTGCTAGTCTGAGGCAGTCCCTCCCGGAAGGCTCCCTTATATTAGGGTTCTTCTCCAACGGACATCCCTACCATGTTACCGTGCCGAGGTATATTCGTGCTTGCCATTTTTCTTTGATTTTTTCTGTACCTGTACTTAACATTATTCTTTTTTGCTAGTTCCTGCGCTGCGGATGCCCCCGTGTACATGTGCTGATGCGTGACTTTAGCGGGGCAGATGCTTGTTTTACCCACGTCGGGCGTGGGCGGGTCTTCCCAGCCGGAAACGTCGGAGGAGTCGACTGACTCGTTCTATGAGACGGCCGTCTTGAGCTCTGAAGATGCCAAGCGTTGGTATATTCTCGCTGGAAACATAAACCACAGACTCTTCTCTAGATGACGGCTTTTCTTGTCGAACGTTGGTTGATCGCGTCGCTCCCCCTGGCTTTTTCTCCACACTCCGCAATATGGATTATGATCAATTGTTTACGGAGTTTAATGTGGGAGCGGCGCGACAGATATGTCTTGGGTCGGAGGTGAGGTCCCGTGCTGAACATGAGCTGGAACTTAAAGAGAAGCTTCGGGCTAAGTATGATGCACGGGGTGTGCTTCTTAGTGAAAAAGATGCTGAGATTGCCAGGTTGAAATCTTTGTTGAAAGAGAAGGAGACGGAGGCCGCGGAGGTCCTTCGTCTCCGTGATCAGGTGTCTGTTTTGGCTGCGGAGAAATCTTCTTTGAGTGCGGAGGTGTCGGCTCTTAAGAGTGACGTTTCACAGAAGGACACTGTCATTCCTTATTGATTCTGTGCTTCGCACCTCAAGTCCTCCTCTTGATGACTCTCAAGCTGCTTGTGATGAAGCCAAGAACTTGATTTCCTCTTTGTCCTCCGAGAAAGATGGACTTGTCTCTGAGGTATGTCTTTTACAGGGTTTCTATTCTTCATTCCGCATCTGTCTTTTCTCTTTTTGTTTACTCCTTATTTTTGCAGGTTTCTATTCTTCGTTCCTCTTTTCGTGATTTTAAGGATAAGATGGAAGCCCAGCAGGAAGAACAAGCTCAGGAGTTGTACAATCGTGTAGCCGAACTTGAGGCACACGTAATGGATGTGTCCGGTCGTCTGGAGGGGGAATTTTACCCTGCTTACCTGACTGCTCTAGCTGGACGAAGATGGCTGCTGACCCACGGGATGGAACTTGCTATGGTTAAATGTTTGAAATCCCCCGAGTACCAAGGAATTTGGCGTCTTGATTTAGCCGAGCCGTGGATTATGGATATGCCAGTGGGTTTAGTGGCCGGCAGAAACATGGAATTGCTGGAACTCCACTTTCCGCCGTCGTGGCATACGATCCTGAGACTGCCAAGAACAACTATTTTGATGCGGTAAGAGCTCTTGAAGAAGCGGATTTTCCCTTGATTCATTTGTTGAAGTCCAAGAAAGATTCCGGGATGGATGAGGTCTTAGATTGTTTTTTACTGGACGGACCTTTGGCAAATCTCCCTGAAGCTGCTTATCTTCAGCCGTGCCTCGAGCAACTCTCCGTCCCAATCTATTATGCCGATGTGAATGTTGTTGTTGGGGAGAATTTATCCTTTGCGCTTCTTAACCGTTCACAACCGTGCCGAGGGTGCGAGGAAGCATGCCGCAGCTCTTCATCGGTTAATGGTGGATATAGTTTCTCATCCTTTGTCCTCTCAGAATTTGTTGGGTGAAGCTAGCACATCTGCAGTCGCTTTCTGTGCTGATGATTTAGACACGGATGAAGATTTGGGAAGTGTGGTTTGTATGCCCCACCTTGAAGATCCTCGTTTTGAGATTTTGTCGTGACCATACATGGTTTATTTTGTATGCCGTGGTCGTATGTGGCCATTACGGCTTTGTTGTAAATTGACATTAACTTTGTAAGTTTAATATCTTATTCGTACGGATTCGTGTAGGTCCGTACCATAACACGCTTTTTGGTGCTATGTTCGCTATCTTTGTCTATTACTGGTGTACGTTCGTAAATAGATAGTCTTATGAATATTTGTGGGTTATTCTCCCGGCGCCGGGCTTGCAATACCTCTTACGCGCCTGAGCTAATTTTGAGGTTGCTCAACCTTTATTATACGGGATAATATTTTGTGTGCATAGTCCTTGCATGCATGTTTTAACAATTAATATAACTTTGCAAAGTAAAGATAATTTAAAATTTAAAACTTGTGAGGGTAGCTAATCCCCACTTTTTCATTGAAATTCAAAATATTACAAGATGCAAATAAATACAGATATTGCCCTCCGCGGTGCACACATGTGCCGGGGATTTTACATTTTCATGTATATAAACATTTTTTGAGACTTACGAAATGTTCCATGTCCTGGGCATGTCATTTCCTTTGCGGTCTTTGAGTTTGTAAGCTCCCTTTCCAAGCGACTCTTTAACTTCATATGGTCCCTCCCATTTGGGTCCAAGTTTACCTCCGTCCTTAGCTGACTTGCTTCATTGCTGCGGTTGTCCTATACCCAGCTTGAAAACTTGTTTCGCGGACTCTTTGAGTTGTAATATTTTTCCATCCTTTTTTTGACTGGTTTGCTTCTTGTATTGCGGCTTCTTCTTTTTTCTTCTATGAGGTCAATTGATTCCTGAGACTTCGTTGTTTTTAGCTTGATCTATCTCTGCGGCTGCGATAGTGTTGGCAATTCCTTATTTTGCGGGATGACAGCTTCCGTGTGTATGTCAATGAAAAGTGTTTCTCCCGTTACTTGTCTTGATCATTGTACGGTGAGCCCATAGGACATGCGGAACGTTCTTCTATCCAATCCCTGCTTCTTTTCATCACGCCTTGCATTTATTCTTTCTCTAGACTGCTATTTGTCTTATTCAACTAGACCATTTGCTTGAGGATGTTTCACGGAAGCGAAGCATTGGCGGATGCACAGTTTCTCACACCAATCTTTGTATGGATTGTCACGGAACTGCTTTCCATTATCTGATATGATCTCCCCCGGTAGTCCAAATCTGCAGACAATGTTGTCCCATAGAATTTCTTCAGCTTGGATACGGTGATGTTTTTTTTTTTTTGCGACGGCCTTTGCTTCAATCCATTTAGTGAAGTAATCGATAGCAACAATTAAGAATTTGACTTTACCTGGTCCTTCCGGGAAAGGTCCGGCTATGTCTATCCCCCATTTATAAAATGGCCATGGAGACGTGATGGGGGTCAAGTTCTGCTGCGGATTTCTTGGGACGGGACGGTGTATTTGAAGTCATTGGCAATTCTTATCAAGTTTTTGCATCCATATGATTTGTCGGGCTAGTAGTACCTATTTGGATTACCTTTGGCGATAAGTTTAGGGCCGGAATGCATGCTGCAAGATCCATCGTGTATTTCTCTTAAGACATAGTTCAGACTTGACGTGGTCCGACGCACCGAAACGCATGGTTCCTAAAAAGGAATTTTTGTATAGGGTTTCCATTGATCATTCGGCCTATATTGGCTGCATTTCCGCGTACGCTTGGCATTCTTTTTTCCTTCGGAAGGATTTCTTTTGTCAGGTATTTTTATTTTTTTTTTTTTCTCTTGTATGGGTGTCATCCATGTGTTACTCCGCTTTCTTTCCACCACGTCAAGAATTTCCTTTTCGTTTATGGACTTTTCCTTCAATTCTTCCACGAGCACCTGTTTGTTAAGATGCGCGAAGCTTGTGGATGCGATTTGCTCAAGGCTATCTGCTTTCTTGTTCACTCGTTGGTATTTGTTTGATGTGAAAAGGATCATTGATGCTTTTTGCGAGTGTTTTACTTTGTTACAAGTACTGGACCATGCTGACTCTTTGGAGGTGTAAAACCCGTTAACTTGATTGGGCCACAGTACTTGAGTCAACATTGTAGTATGTTCTTTACACCATTTGACTCTGCGATCCGGAGACCGGCTATTAGTGCTTCATATTCGGCTTCGTTGTTGGTGGCCTCGAATCTAAACCTCATGGCATATGTAAATTATGCCCTTTGGATTTTTAGGTATCAGACTGCCCCAGAGCGTCTAGCAGGAGAAGACGTTGTGAACATAAGTCCCACGGCTTTGTAGATACTCTGGTTCTGCCATGAGTTCGTCCGGATACTCTTCTTCCTGTCGTTTCACAATAAAATCCGCCAATATTTGGCCTTTGATTGCGGACTTGGTTGTACTTGGATGTAATAATCCTTTAATCGAACTTCCTCTTCACGCATTTCTTTCTAGATATTTCCAAACTTGACAACAGTTGCTTTATCGGTTGACTTGTTATTACAACGACCGTGTGTGCCTGGAAGTATCTTTTCAATCGTTTGCTTGCACTGAGCAAGGCTAACACCAACTTTTCCATAGGGGTATAGTTGACTTCCGGGCCTCGTAGAGTGCGGCTTACAAAATATACTGGTATTTGCCTGCCTTCTCTGTCCGTCATCAAGACCGCGCTGATAGCTTCTTTTGCTGCAGCCAAGTATATGATTAACTCCTCACGTTCCCTTTGGAGCGGTAAGTGTTGGAAGTTCTGCAATAAGCTTTTTCATTTGCTTGAAGGCCTCTTCGGTTCTGGTGTCATTGAAAATTCGCTCTTTTTTGTGCAGTTTTTTAAGGTTTTGAAAAAAGGTAACGATTTTTCTGCTGATTTTGACAAGAATCTGTTTAAACTTGCTAATTTTCCATTTAGCTTCTGCACGTCCTTGATGCATCTCGGAGATGGCAAGCTGAGGACCGCGTCTGCTTTATCTGGACATGCTTTCAACCCGTTGGTGCTTACTTTGTAGCCTAAGAACATTCCTTCCTGCATTCCGAAAGTGCACTTTTTGGGGTTCAATTTCATGTTTATCTGTCGAAGGGTTTTGAATGTTTCTGTTATGTCACGGATGATTTCTTCTGCGTGCGGACTTCTTTATACCATGGTCATCGAACATATACCTCCGAGGTTACGTCCATTTGCCTTTGAATGCCTTATCCATAATTGGTTGATATGTGGATCCGGCATTTTTTAGACCGAACGACATTTTAGAATAGCAAAATATTCCTTGGCTTGTTATGAACGCCGTTTTTTCTTCATCCTCTTTTGCCATCTTAATCTGGTGGTACCCCTTGTATGCATCCAAGAAACATTTGAAAGAGTACCCACAGAGGGACTCCACCTTCCAGTCTATTTCCGGTAATGGATAACAATCTTTGGGGCATGCGTTGTTAAGATCTTTGAAGTCCACACACATTCGCCAAGTTCCGTCATGCTTTTTGACCATTACCGGATTAGATAGCCAACTGTGATAATGGACCTCCTTCATTATTCCAGCGTCCACTAATTTTTCCACTTCTTCTTGGATTGCCTTATTTCTTTCCAGTGCCTGTCCTCTTTTCTTTTGCCCGACTGGTGAATATCCCTCCCGGATATTCAAGCGGTGTTCCGCGATGTTTCGTGGGACGCCCGTCATATCAGCTGGCTTCCAGGAAAAAATATCTAAGTTTTGTTTGAGCAAGGAACATAGTTCTTTTCGTCCCTTTTCTGTTAATGTTGATCCTATGGCAACTGTCTGTTCAGGGTACTCCGGGTGGATTGCTATATTTATTTTCTCTTCCAGCACTTGGTTTGCTGCGGGAGGCTGAGTGCTAGGTCCGGAGATCATAGCACATTCCATAGGAATAACCCTACTACTCTGTAACGTTACCGTTCCGCCTTCAACGGGAAATTTTAACATTTCGTGTGCTATTGATGGTACAGCGCGGATTTTTCTTATGCCTGGCCTGCTATTATTGCATTGTGTTGGGATGGTGACCTGATAACCATGAAGTTCATCCAAGCGGAGGTGGAGTGTACTTCATCACCTATTTTTACTAGCAAGGCTATCTGGCCCAGCGGCCAAATGGTCTCTCCGCTGAATCCGATAAGGTGAGTGGTGGCCGGCACCATTTGATCCCTTATCTCTTTGCGGAGTTTTACGAAGCAATGTTCATACAATACTTCTGAGGATGCTCCACCGTCAATATATACCCTATGCACAAAGTGTCCGCCCATTTCGACTTCGATGATCATCGGGCTCTCCGTCCCGTCTTCTTCACTCAGAGGTGGAAAAGACATTGCTGTCTCCGGAGAGAAGCTTTGGGTAATCCTAGGTTTGGCCACTCTTTCCCAGGGTTGGATCATTAGTATAGTCAGAGGTTTATCCTTTCCGGATGCTTCCCCTTTTTTCGGTGCTTTCGGCTTGTCGTTCTGTTTTAATTCCTTGATGAATTGCGACAGTTTTCCGGCCTTGATCATTTCATCTATTTGCTTTCTCAGCTGCATGCACTCGTCTGTGTTGTGTCCCGTATCCGAATGAAATTCGCAGTACTTGTTCGGATCTCTTTTTTCCACAGGAGTTACCATTGGGGGTGGGGCTTTGAACTTTCCTTTTTCCAGAGCAAAAATCTCTTTTGGAGTTTTGGTGAGAAGTGAGAATCTATCCGGCTTACGATCCGGTCTTTGTTTATTTTTGAAGCCTTTCTTGAAATTCGACTTGTTCTTATAGAAAAGAGGACTTTGACCGAATTCAATGTAGCTTAAACAAGTATGCACACATTAAGTTCTTCAAAAGACACGAAACAGTATTAGAGGTTCAGGGAGAGGTGAAATGTAAAAAGCAAGTAAAAATTGTCAAAAGCCATATAATGAGTTAAAATGTGCATTAATAACCATGTTGTACCCTTATAAAAAAGTGAATATGAAGTCATATTGATTTGGGCCATTTGGCTAGTGCACCGATAAAACTTATTGGTAACACCATCTCAGCCGCCCCTCAATAATTAAAACACGAGTAAAGTGTAAAATACATCTCTGTCGTTTACACTTTCTAACACCTTACATTCCTGTCATAAACTATTGGCATGTATCATCCTTGAGAGGTCCAATGTGCGGCACTTTACATCCCTAAAGGTTTTAGGGATGATTTTTGCAAAACGTTTTGTCTAACTTTTTGCAAAATTCATCCCCAATAAGGATGATTTTTACCGAACATCTGGCTCTTAGGGATGATGTTTGCTAATGGTTTCTGATAGAGATGTAAGGTGTTACAAAGTGCAAACCACATAGTATTTTGCATTTTACTTTTAAAACACCCTCTCTATAAAAGAGAAATACTACATTCATACAATTTTTACGAAAAAACTCTCAGAAAATGATGTGACGAATAAAATATGGATTGTTAAAATAGAAAGAGAATCTCTACTAAAACATGGTTGGTGCATCACATTAGCTACATCATTGTGTGAGAGTTTTGTGTAAATATTGTGTTGATGTAGCATTTCTCCATTTCTCAACATAAAAACCAATAACACTTATTGATACCTATGATTCCCAGAAAAACCCCACCAAAAATACCCACTCACTAAAAAAACCCAACGACACCGCCGGTGGACTGGCGGAAGTACGACGACGCACGAATGGTCCCGGTGACAGTGCAGGAAGACGGCCCCATTGGTCGTTGTTTGGACGAATGGCGGCTGATTACTCGTCTGCGTTGTGAACACTTAGTGTGATCCTAGTGTAAACGAAACTTCTGACATTTGGATCTCATAAAAGGACACCCATTGACTTAATAATGCATAAGCGTTGAGTTTGTCTTTCTGCTCTTTTTCTTTTTGCATCTTTTCGGCGATGAGCGGCAAGAGTTGGTGATAATTTTTGTCGCACATTTCCCTAAGAACCTCGTCAGACATAGGTTCCTCAAGACCCTGGGGACCATTCCTTCCCCCTGTGTTCCTCACGGCGGACGTGGGATTGTTTGTGATTTGTTGTTCGTGAGTGCTCATGGTGAGTTTTTAGAGAATCGTGGTTGCGTAAGGGTCCCACGGATGGCGCCACTTGTTAGTACAAAATTCGTGTCGGGTTTAGCAAGGTGTTGAAGTCCTTTGTCGGGTCGGGCCTCCAAATGACTTGAATGCTTGATCTTGTACTAGAGCAAGAGAAGTGAGATGATTTTCTGCACAATTAAAAGTAAACCGTTAGCCTTACCGTGGGGACGGACCCCACGATTAGACTCCGGCGTGAGAGTAAGTATTCATATTGTCAGAGTATGTGTCAGAGAGAATAAGAATAACTGTGTACCTTTTGGGGTGTATTGTGATCCCTATTTATAGGTGTCTAGTACTAGGGTTTCCTAGTATTTCGGTTACTTTAATAGTGGCCGGAGTGGGTCCCTTGTCGGGCAAGGATCCGCGACAATCGTGTTGAACGGACGTAGATGTTTTCCGCGGACGGATCGCTAGGTTCGGGGCCGAGGCCCATAGGAGATTGGGTTTTACTATGGCCCATTATTGACAGGTTGGGCCCAAAAGCCCGAGTAATAATGTGGCCCAAGCCCAGAGGCTTGGTACACCTAGTATACGTCATCATACACCAAGCTTTAACAAGGTCACTGACTTCCGTTTCCGTTACATATCTTCCATCAAATTCAAGGGCAATGTTAGCATACAACATTTCTCATCATGGAAGCCTGTATTTGACACAAGAAGCTAAAAAAACGAACGGTTTCGGTTTATTGGTTCATAATATTATTACACGACTAAGACAAAGAAACAAACAAAAGCTGCATACGATGCATGTGTAAGGCCAACATTGATTCTCTGTCTCCTCCTTTTCTTAAGACATATATAGCATCAAGTTGGGAGTAGTTTTCTTAACGGTTATACAAATACATGTGTTGAACATGATGAATTCCCTTTTATTTGATTGAGGTAGTCTATACTCTAGAATTGGCAATTACAAAGTATAGTCTACCTCCTACCAAGAAAATGAAATTCATCATGTTCATATTTGTATTTGTATGTGTATACGGATCCAAGCGCCAACATCAACACAAGCCATTCATCGTCAATTGCATACGGTCCTCCATTTTAACATTATAAGCCTCTGTGTATTTTAAAGCTTGATTATGACTTATGAGCCTATGTAGCTTCCATCAAGTAGGATTTATATTGACTTTTAGTCAACAGTTTGTTGCATTAATTTACATAGTACTGGGCAAGATGTCTGGTCCATTTTTTTCAATATCTGCTTCTTCTCTTTTTGTGTTTTAATAATTTGGTCAACGTTATTGGAAAATTTTTGATGGGTTAAACTATAGAAAAATATAATCTGATCACTTTATTAACCTCAAATCAATTTGATTAACAAAAAACACAAGACTGATCTTAATCAACTTATAACAAATCAAATCCACCACTTCTACTCAGGTGTGGATCTATTATATATATGATAATAATTCTATTGTAATGATCAGAGATACAAAACAAGATCAAGATGATCTGAAACTAGGGTTTACAAAACAAAGAGTGTGATCGAGATAGAGAGAGAGAAATATACGAGAGATAGCATAGGCTGGTCAAGGGACTATTTATAGCCCTTGACCCAGCTTATGCTTATGGGAATCCAAGAAAAGCACAACCAGTCCCTCAACAATCCAACAAACATCAATCAACACTTGAACCTGAAAAACACTTATAAACCAAAAATAGAAAATGGCATATTAGTCCTCCAGGTTATAAACCAGGATTGAGACTATAACTTTCAACATCCCTCTTAGTGTTAAGTTGGTATATATCAATCATACCAAGTTTTCCAGCTAAAATCTTATGTTGCAATGTATCTAACCCTTTAGTTAAGATGTCTGCAATTTGATTTGCATAATCAACTTTAACAGTTTTAATAACACAACTTAAAAAAAATCACTTACAAAATGTAAATCAATTTCTAAGTGTTTTGTTCTTTCATGAAAAGCAAGGCTGAGAGCTATCTTTATAGCAGAATTACTATCACAGTGAAGAGCAACAGACAAAAAATTATCAATTTTTAAATCTTTTAAAAAATTTAAAATCCAAATTACTTTACTAGTAACTGAAGCAAGAGCTCTATACTCTACTTCAGTAAAGGATTTAGAGAGAGTATTTTGTTTCTTGCTTTTTTAAGAAACAAGATAATTATTCAAGAAAACACAATATCGAGTAACTGATTTTCTTGTGACAACGCATTTAGCTCAATTAGCATCAGAAAAAGCCTTTAAATTCATACCAGAATTCTTGATAACATGAATGCCTAGACCTGGACAACTTTTAAGATATCTCAATATCTTGAAAGCAATCTTAAGATGAGATTTCAAAGGAGAATGCATAAAGTGACTCAAACAATGCACAACATAAGATATATTAGGTCTAGTATTAGTTAAGGAAATCAGTTTACCCATTAACTTCTCAGTAATATTATCAAGAGTAGGGTCATTATCAGTAGCTTCATTCGAAATACTAAGCTTAGACATCAAGGGAGTTTTAGCATGTTTACAGGCAAGCATACCATATTCAGATAACAAATCAAGCACATACTTCCTTTGATTAAGGCATATACCTATAGTAGTATCAATAACCTCAATGCCAAGAAAATACTTAAGTTTTCCTAAGTCTTTTATCAAAAACTTAGACTTAAGAAAAACTTTAAACTTATCTATCTCGAAACATTGTTACCAGTTATGATAATATCATCCACATAAACAAGCAAAACAAGAAAGACATCTTTTAAACTCAACCTCAACAAGTCGATTCGCCAAAAAAAGGTGGTCGCTAGAAAACAAAAGCAAAAAGGGGGAAAATGTTGAAGACGAGCCCCAAGAGCCGGTAGCAGTGGGCCGTTGGCTACCGGTCGAAGAAGAATTGCTTGCAACATGTTACGTGGCTGTTTCGGAAGATAATAATGTCGGAAGGTCACAAAAGCATGAAACGTTTTGGTATCGGGTTTTGAACGAGTTCAATTCGAAAAAATTTCAAAAACGTACAAAGGATATATTGACTAGCAAATGGCATACGTTGAATGCCAATTGCTAAAAGTTCAACGCCGCGTACAAACGAGCCAAACGTTTGGGGAAAAGTGGCGAAAACGATGTGGATTATTTGAAACGGGCTCAAAGTATTTATCGTGACGAGCATAAAGGGGTCACGTTTTCTCAAGAAGATACTTAGGTCGTTTTGGGATTCCACCCGAAATGGGACGCACCCGAACAAGTTGACTTAACCGGAGACGTCCCCGGGGCTACCCAAGAGGATCTATTCGGTCACGATGCATGACCACGTCCGGCCGGCAAACAACGGCCCGCCAAGAAAACCAAATCCGACGCCACGGGGAGCACCGGTGGAAGTAGCGCGTCGACCCAATTCGGGGAGTTAATGGAGCAGGAGCTTCGTCTGAAACGGGAAGCCGTCGAAAGGGCTTTCGAAGCTCAAGCCGAAAAAGACCGCACACTAATGCGGTTGGAGGAGTTGAGGTTTCTAACTACTAGCACCAAGGATTTGAATGACGACGACGCCTATTGGATCAAGAAGCAAAAAAAATTAATAAAAAACAAAATGAGAAATGATTTGGGCGACGAGGACGACGAAGACGAGTAGTTTTTTTTTATTTCGTAATGTTTTTTTTATTTCGTAATGTTTTTTTTTTAAATTTCGTAATGTGTTTTTTTTTATGTAATTTGTATGTTTAATTATGAATGAAATGGTTAGTTTGTTAAAATAATGAAATAATGTTTAGGGGGTTTTATGAAAATAAAAAGGTGAATAGTGGTATTTTGTGTTATGATTAGCGAAGTGATATTGGAGTTTGTGTTATGCTGATGTGACGATGACGTGACAGTAAAAAAAATGGTGTTATGGTGTTACTACACCTAAGGATTGAGGATAGAAAAGTGCCACCTGAATATTTGATGTCAATATATGACGTGAGAATGGGGTTTAAGGAATTAAAAAAGTTTTTCATTTATTAAATAGATATAGATAGATTTTGACCTAGTGTGTTGACCCATAATACTGAAAATAAATTTAAAATTGACATGTAATATATTTTTACCTAACCCTTTCTAATTTCGACAATTATATATATATACTATGTATGGGTGAAAACGCTGCCGTTTTTGGCAGCGTGCTACAGTACCCGGGCGTGGCCACTCAGACGCGAAACATTGTTCGTTCTTGTGGCTTTTTTGGCTTAAGTATAAGTGATGGTACCCTCAGTCGGTACAAGGCTCGTCTTGTTGCAAATGGTAGCACTCAACTTGCAGGTATTGATGTGGATGAGACATTTAGTCCGGTTGTCAAACCGGCTACTATTCGGACAGTACTCAGTCTAGCCATTTCTAGACATTGGCCGGTACCAGCTTGATGTCAAGAATGCCTTTTTTTTTTTTTTTTTTTTACATGGATCGTTATCAGAGACTGTATACATGCACCAACCTCCTGGTTTCCGGGATCCGCAGCATCCAGATCATGTTTGCCTTCTCCAGCGATCTCTTTATGGGCTTAAACAGGCCCCTCGGGCCTGGTTTCAGAGATTTGCGGCTTATGCTGCTCGGGTTGGGTTTCATCATAGTCGCTGTGACTCTTCACTCTTCATCTACAGACAGGGGGCAGACACTGCTTACTTGCTTTTATATGTTGATGATATTGTTTTGACTGCATCTTCTTCTGATCTGTTACAGCAGATTATCACTTCTCTTCATGCAGAGTTCTCCATGACTGATTTGGGCTCACTTAATTATTTCTTGGGCATTTCTGTGACTCGTAATGCTTCGGGGATGTTTCTATCTCAACAAAAGTATGCGACTGAGGTTCTTGATCGGGCTGGTATGCTTAATTGTAAACCGTGTCGTACACCTGTTGACACGGACTCCAAACTTTCTGCAGATGGTGCTCCTATTTCTGACTCTACATTATATCGCAGCCTAGCTGGGGCCTTACAGTATCTCACCTTTACCCGACCTGACATTTCATATGCTGTTCAGCAGGTCTGTCTCTTTATGCATGACCCCCGAGAGCCTCATCTCTCTGCTCTCAAGAGGATCTTACGGTATGTGCGTGGCACCTTGTCCTATGGATTACAGGCTTTTATTCTCTCTACGACGTCATCTTTAGTGGCTTACTAGATGCGGATTGGGCGGGTTGTCCCACTACTCGTCGATCAACCTCTGGTTATTGTGTTTTTCTTGGCAACAATCTTCTCTCCTGGTCATCGAAGCGCCAATTTACTCTCTCTCGATCTAGTGCTGAGGCTGAGTATCGGGGTGTTGCCAATGCGGTTGCTGAAACTTGCTGGTTACGTAATCTATTACGTGAACTTCATACACCTCTAGCCACTGCTACACTTGTCTATTGTGACAATGTGAGTGCCGTCTATCTCTCTTTTTAATCCGTGCAACATCAACGCACGAAGCATATCGAGATTGACATTCACTTTGTTCGGGATCTTGTTGCTACCGGTGCTATACGGGTTCTACACGTCCCGTCACGTTATCAGTATGCGCATATCTTCACCAAATGTTTACCTACTAGTTTATTTGATGTGTTTCGTACCAGTTTGAGCGTTCGTTCATCTCCCGTTCAAACTGCGGGGGAGTGTTAGATGAATAAGTGGCCCAAGCCCGATTGTGGGCTTGTGGTCCATTAGGGTTAGGTTTGATGTTGCTTATTTACAAAGCTATCTATTTATTATAAATAGATATGCCATCTCTTATGTAATTCATTCAATCAATACAATATCTATCACATTACATGTAGGGCATATGTGTTGGGCCTCATGTTTAAAGGTTTCTTTTACTATAGGGCGTATTTTTTTTTTGTATTTTGTTCGCAATTCGAAGATCTTTCCACGGGTATTTTTTTGATCTGAATGAATCGGTAGATATGTGTTATATATTTGATAAATAAAGTTTATTATATAAAATATCGTAAATAGTTAAAAGTTGAGGGCGCGTTTTATAAATTTTCTTTTTTTCTATTTATATTAAACTTCAACATTTTTTATAAAATCGTGCGTATGTAAGAAACATTGCAATATTGAGCTCGTTTTGTTCGCAATTCGAAAATCTTTCCGACGGTATTTTTTTTATTTGAATGAATCGGTATATATGCGTTATATATATTTGATAAATAAAGTTTATTATATAAAAAAGTCGTAAATAGTTAAAAGTTGAGAGTTCATTTTGTAAGTTTTTTTTAATAATTATTTTGGGTCTGCGGAACAGTTTTTTTTTTTTACTTTGGCCAATTTCGGCCCGGAATCAAAAACGATGGTGTTTCGGACGGAGAATGAGTATATTATAATAAAATGCATCATGGATGCAGACAAAAATTGGCTGGCTTTGGGCCACTATTAAGTTGGGCTTATGGTTTTTACGTTTTAGGGCTACGTTTTTTCCTTCTTTTTATTATTTAAATGCTGATTTGATTCGGACTTTTGAAAACATAACAAAATAGCAACTAGAAAAAAATGCCTCTTAACAACTCAACATGTGAGGCTACCTTTTTACATTGCAATCGTTACATATAACTATTGATAGTATATCAAATACATATTGTGCAAAAAGATGAATTTAAATTGGGTGGCATAACGGTTGATGTCATTTTATGGTTAAAATAAAAGATACTTATCAGTTAGGTGTAACATGTTTTAAAAAAAGAATATATAAATAACTAGAGTAAGATACACGTACCATTTTTGAAAAATTTTTTAATTATAAGTAGTTTTTGAATCATGTTGTCAAAAAATTAAACTAAAACTTTCGCAAAAATGAAAATGTGTAATCTATGTTTAGAGTTCTACGACTATGGTCAATAAATATCGACTTTATACCAGGACGGCGTTTTTTGGCCGTCATATTATATTAGTTGTCGTCTATTATGGAAGAATTTTCACTGACGTCAACCATTGGTACATTTTTACGCCACACATCTTGTTCAGCGTATTTTATTTCTTGATAGATGTTCATATAAGAAAAAAAACAAAGTATTAAACATGAGACCGAAAAAATAAACCAGCAAAAAAAAAAAATTAACGCTCCGCAGCATCGCGCGGGCAATCACGCTTGTTATTACCTATATTGAACTAATTTAAAAGTTGATATAATTTTGGTAAAAACAAATAAAAATTTGTAAAAAAAAGTAACTCTACAATTATTTTCTTTAACGACTAATATAGTAATATGTTTTGTTTGTTTCTTTGTTGTTGCTTTGTCTCTGTCGTGCAATTTAATTTTAGGAACCAAAAAAGCGAACCGTTAGTTTTTTTAGCTTCTTGTGTCATATAGAGGCTTCCATCACTTGAATTTGATGGAAGATATATAAAGGAAATGGAAGTCAGTGACCTTGCTAACGCTTGGTGTACGTTTATGATTTATAGTTATCACATTTACATTCTTTTGATTATGTAACTACAGTACTATACCCTTCTAAATATAAGTTAAAGCCTGTATTATGTCAAAACTAATCAAGTAAATATGATACCTGAATATGCACTTTATCGTATTTTGTGTCGCAAGCTTACCAATTTAGAATTGTGACTGATAAATTATGACAAAAAGGATCTAAATTATAGATTTTCTAATGGGTCATTAGTTTATCGGGTGAACCCGATAATCCAATAACGAACTAATTAAGACCTTAATCAGACCGTATTAGGCTACTGGATTTATCGAGTTGACCTAACACGATAAGCTAAGTTGGACCCCAATCAACCCGGCCCTTTAAAGCCTTATCGAGTTGGGTTGGGTTCTTGTCGGATTGACCCATTTGACCCCCTAAATACGAGTATAGTTTGGAACGGCTTGCTTATCCAATTGAGCTTATAAAGTCCATAAGCTGATAAGATTAAAAAAAAAAGAGCTCCCAAACCCTTTTGTTTTGATAAAAGATAAGCACT
Organism: Tanacetum coccineum; assembly: GCA_026074375.1. NCBI lineage: Eukaryota > Viridiplantae > Streptophyta > Magnoliopsida > Asterales > Asteraceae > Tanacetum > Tanacetum coccineum. Next base: position 15,529 of record BQNB010069532.1, on the reverse strand, counting down.
CTGAATAAGCATGTTCTTACCCAGGGTTCTAAATAGCGGCGCCATAGCGCGCTATAGCGGCGATATAGCGCGAGGCGTGGCCTCCACGTTACGAAACAGGCCAAGGCGTCATCTTGAGGCGTGGCGTGCAATAAGGCGCCATATAGCGCGATATAGCGTGAGTTTTTTTGAAGCTTTAAAAAATTTCATGGATTTGAGCTTATTTACAAGTATTTATGCTTTGGGTTGTATGGGATTCAGGCTTAGTAACCCCGTTACTCAATTTTAATCCTAGTAGCTAACTAATATTGACCACTCTATAAATATTTTTTGCCGCCTTGAGTCACGCCTTAAAAACGCTATGACGCAACGCCTCACGCTAAAGCTTGAGGCTTGACTATGCCGCTACGCCACGCTTCACGCTATTTATAACCTTGTTCTTACCTGATTATTCTCTCAAAGCAGCAATCCTAAAAACACCTTTAGTTTTAGTGTTCTTAACTACTTATGCCTTATTAAGTCAATGGGAATCCTTTTATGCAATCCGTCAGAAGTCTCGTTTAGGCTAGGGTCACGCTAAGTGATTAATATATGTTATGATGTAGCCAAATGGCCCAAATCAACATGACTTGATATTTACGTTTTGACTCCGTATGATATGGCTTTTGACAAATTGTTCTCTTTTTCATATTACAAATAACGTTGCAAAATAAACGCACATCATGTCCAAATAGTAAGAAAAGCAGTGTAGCACAGCATAAAAGTATTTGAAGAAAAACTTTGATGGAGAAAAAAGGCAGATTTTTTTTTTTGTATTCCTCTCACATGTGGTTTTCTTTTCTTTCCTGATGGAGAAATGCTCTTTGGCGTTTTTTGGTCACGGCCTCTAGCGATATTAACGTTTAGATCTAGTCGTACTTTAATAACACGCTTTTTGAGTTTAGGGGACATAGATGAACCGGCATCATCCCTGATCTCGGGGTTCAGGGAAGCATCGTTGATAGAGCCTATTTGATCATCTGCAAAGTATAAGAAAAGTGAGATATGCTTGCAAATAAAATCGTTGACTGGGCATGTCTCTTACTATTGGAAATATCGGCAATCATGAATGCAAAGTATAATAAAAGTGAGATACGCTTGCAAAGAAAATCGTTGACCGGTAGTTGTCTTACCATTACAAAAGGGGGAAGTTTCTTGGTCTTCAACGTTATTTGTAATATGAAAAAGAGAACAATTTGTCAAAATAACGTTGAAAAAACGCACATCTCGGAGTTCAGGGAAGCATCGTTGATAAAAGAGAGGCGCTTAATTGTCCCCCAAAAGAAGTGATGACACAACAGAGCACTTTAGTACTGCACGGGATTAATATTTATCTTTAGTGATTTGACTTTAGTTAATATAACATGTTTTGTCCAACTTATTTCGAAAAGCAATAGTGAGGGGTGTTTGGGATTGTTTATAATTTTTTCTGCTTACGAATAAGTACTCCATGACATAGTGTTTGGAAAGGACTCACTAATAGTAGAAATAAAATCCAATCAGAATGATTTGCAAAAGGTTTTTCGTTAGATTATACAGTAGAGTAAAAACAAAAAATTTAACAAAAACAAGATAAGCAATCCCAAACACCCGCTTAAATTACTTCTCACATGATATCTCGTATCCGGTCGACCCGTCACTTAACCGACCGGTCGACCCGGGCACTTAACCAAGTTAACTCGGTGGTTCAACCGGTCGACCCAAGTCACGCTTGTTCGTGGCGTTAAACTCCGGTAGTTCATCCCGGTTCAGAACTGATGGTTCAACGAAACCAGGTCATGAGGTTATCATTTTATGCATAGATCTGTAGCTATATAAACATGAAATAAATAATACGAGTATTCACAAACAAAATGAGTATCTAACCTTGTGTAATTATTATGAAGGTAGTCTAACCCACGGACAACACCGTTGTCGAGACACGAGGAACATGTCTAATGTACCTGAGAGGCGATATCCGGGTCGTTATTATGGTACATAAGCTCCTAATAATGAGAGGAAAATGTTTGAAAATGTGTGTGTGAAATGATGGTGTATGAAGAGGGTATTAAAGGGGTGGTTGAAGAAGGTAGTTGGGGAGTGATTAATAAAAGAAAGGCTCTATATTACACAATGGGTATTTGTGTTTATTTGAAGATGATCCTCGCCATACAAGTCATTGATCGGGTCAAGATTTCATGTTATGTTTAATTTTGAGTTTTTTTTTTTTATGGTTGGGTGGGTATGTATGAAAGGAAAAAAGAAAATAAATGGAGGAGTGTAGTGTCGTGTAAGTTGCATTTGTACCCACTGTACTTATTCTAATGGGACTTTTGAGGGAAACTATACTACACTAGTGAAATATTGAAGGGAAAAAAACATGTTACAGTATAACTCTGTAATGAATATTACTGTATTTGACCTTTGTGACTTGCCATTGTAATATGCGAAAAATTTCGCAGCAGCCGATTGGTAAATATTAGGGTTTAGGGTGTATGAGGTTTTGTTTATTGAAATTAAAGATCTCGGGCATATTTGCGTACGTATTTTGATACTCAGATGTTTTATTTAAAATAGTTTATTTGGTTATCTGTGTAGTCTTTGATGAACTCTACTTAATGAATAAAGATTTACTAAAAATAATTTTAATATGCATATGATACGATGGTGCAAAATGTGCCAGTTGTTCATTTTGTTAAAAAAAAGTAAATCGAGTGGGGGGCACGCGATCTATAAGTAAAGGACAAAATAAAAATGTAAATCGCCCTATAGGCCATGCAATCTACATATAAACAAAATTAGGGTTCGTTTTTTTAATTTCGATACTTTCTATGTTGCGTGAGACTTCGACACGTGTACAAAAGTAAATCGCGGGGGGGGGGGGGGGGCACGCGATTGAAATGGTTATTTTGAAGAAAAAAATGTCAGGGTTATATCTAGACAACACATATCCCAACCGGGTACTGCGAAAATTTTCGCTTGTAATATTAAGATATGATATAAAGACATCTCAAGAAAACCATTTATATCCCCAATGTTTTTTTTGTTTTTTTAATTTTTTTTATATTATAAAGCTATGAAACGAAAAAGTATGAAACAAAAATTATAAAGTTTAACAAGTAAAAAATATTAAACTGATAAAAAACTGTGTTGCACTATAAAAAGAGGGTCAAAAGAAGTACAAAGTTTAAAACATTTGTACTTTTCGTGGGTCGTCTGTGAGAGTGTGAGGTGGCAACCGGACAGGGCCTCAAAATTTTAAGGCCCTAAAATTTGTCCCGTTAACAATTATATGTATATGTATACATATTTCTCTTGAAGAATAAAGTATTTAGATTAGTAAATATAAATATTTTAAATAAGTAATATGTTGAACGTTTATATAACTAATATGAATTTATTTTACAAACAATAACACTAGTAACATTTATTCTCGAAAATTATCATATATAATTTGGTTCAGGGCAATAAAAAATTTCAAAAATTACAAAATAGCCCTTGAATGAGAAATGATTGGGATGATTAAAAAACATGCTTAATTAAATGCCTAAAACTGTGTGAAAACAGTTTATTGGTCTGTCAAGCAGTGAGTCTTTTTCCTGCAACCAACAAAATATTGCCACACAGTTTAGACATAATATTAGGCATGTTTTTTAGTCATCTCAATTATTTCTCCCCGGGTGAGTAATGAGGTAGTTGAGAGTTGTTGAGTGAGAAGTAATGAGGTCTCATTTAAAATATTTGGATCATATGCTTGGTATTCGAGTCGACTTCGGTCCAGTTGAGGCTAAAAAATATCTAAACTCTACATCATTTGGTTTTCGGGCTGGTTGAGTTTTTTAGTCTAGCCAGATCGGGATCGGGTCCATTCAAATTATAATTCTACACATTTGTCAAGTGAAACGACGTCGTTTTTTGGCCTATTTTCACTATCCACGTTAAGCGATGTAGATGCTCTATCCCACTCACTCTAATCCAGCCTAGTGTTTGCCCGGCCCTATCGTCCCTTTCCTTTCTACTCAGTGCCACCGCCCCACCCACTAGTACAAATCTAGGATTTGGTCACACATGGGCAAAATGGAATGGCCACACATTCACATATTTATGTGGCTAAAGGTATCAAAATAGACAGCATTTACTAATTAGCAACACATGAAATTTTGATCGTGTGACCATTAAAATTGTATTGCCACACATTCGAATATTTATGTGGCTAAAGGTAATTGGTAAATTTTTTTCTGATTATTTAGCCACATATGAATTTGGAACGCGTGACAAATACAAGTAAGCTTGAAGCATTAGTCACGATATACATATAACTAGTGACAAATATATGTCACACACTTGAACACTGTGACCAAATGGCATATATGGTCACATGAAGTAATTTGTATGTGTCTAAATCATACAGTTAAGTTTTGTCACACATGATTTAAGGGTGACTGCTATCTTTTGCTAATTATTTAGCCACATATGAATTTGGAACGCGTGACAAATGAAAAGTAAGGTTGAAACATTAGTCACGATATACATATAAATAGTGACAAATATATGTCACACACTTGAACAATGTGACCAAATGGCATATATGGTCACATGAAGTAATTTTTTATGTGTCTATTAAGTGTAGCCAAAATCCAGTACATATGATCACGTAACTTAATATGTGTGTTTAAAGTTTAGTTTGTGTTGGCTTGCCCCCAAATGCTATGGTTAGTCTCATTTACTTCTAGCTTGACGATTCATGTGAACGCTGATAAGCTTTACAATAGCCAACAACATATCACAAATCGTGTGACTAAATTATGTTTCTTGGGATCACATTTAAGGTGATTATATGTGGACCAATATATATTAATAACAATCACATCGTAAGTATTCCGTGGGTCTATTATTAGATCAAAGATGTAAAATCGGTCATCATTAATTTCATGCTTTTGTGTGACTAGAATATTTACAAAAGGTCACAACAAAACTAGAAAATTTCATGTGACCATTTTGATGATGGGATAGCATACAAATACACATTTCTTTACTTTTAAACAACATAGGTTTTTAGTCTCACATTATTATACTTTTGGTCACATATTACAAAAGGCCACACAAACATAGAATTCATGTGGCTATTGGATAATCAATAGTCACACAAAATACACATTTCTTCGCTTTAAACAATATATGGTCACACTTATTAACACTTTTGGTCACTTCATGCTAAATTGTATGTGACTAAATACAATAAAAAACATGCTTTGTGTGACTAAATATTATAAAGGGCCAAACAAACATAAAATTCATGTGGCCATTGGATGAACAATAGTCACATAAAATACACATTTCTTCACTTTAAACAACATAATGGTCACATACTATAAAACTCTTTGGCTACTTTATGCTTATTTGTATGTGACATAAATACCTCCAAAACAAAAATGCTTTGTGTGAATAAAATATTACAAAAAGGCCCACAAACATAAATATTCCTGATTGGCCATTGGATAGATCAATAGTCACACAAACATTACACATTTCTTCCTTTAAACTAAATATGGTAACTTATTAACACTTTTGGCCACTTTAGTTAATTGTATGTGACTCAAATACACAACCTAACAGCTTTTGTGACTAAATATTACAAAAAGACACTACAAAATAAAATTCAATGTGGCTTATTTGGATGATCAATAGTCATCAAAAAATTAACATTCTTCACTTTATACAACATATGGGCAAACTTATTAACACTTTTGGCCTTTATGTTAAATTGTATGTGACTAAATACTAAAACAAACATGCTTTATCGTGACTAAATATTACAAAAAGCCACCTCAAAATAACATATCCTGTGGCCGTTGGATGATAATAGTCACACAAAAAAATACACTGTTACTTTCACTTTAAAAACCATAATGGTCTCATCTTATTAACCCATTTTGGCACTTTATGCTTATTGTATGTGCTAAAATACTCCAAAACAAACTATGCTTTTTGTGGGACCTAAATATTATCAAAGGTCACACAAAACATAAACTTAATGTGGCTCTATTAGATGATTCAATAGTCACACAAAAATACACATTCTTCCTTTAGAACGCATTGGTATAATTTTGAGCAAAATGTGAAATCGGATGTGACATTTATTCAATAACACGAAAATAACAAAAAGGATGTTTACACCCCAGCGAGAACGAACCCGAGACCTCCTTACGGAAGTTCAAGCAGTTACCGATCTTGCCAGAGTAAACCCTATTGTTAATGCTAATGCATTTTCTTTGTAATATAAGGTTCATTGTTTTTGGCTAGTAGTTAAAGAGTGCTTATAGAAGCTGGCTTATTTAACTTTGGTTCTTTCCCTCTTGTTATTTTCAATTGTTTCACATTTATAGGTTTTAATAATTATCTTTAGCCTACATAATGCAAATGTGCGTAGTGCAATGCTGCAAATGCTTGTTGCAAAATGCAAGTGCAATGTCACAAATGAAATGTGCATATGCAATTGCAAATGCATAAAGTGCAAATGTTGCATGCAATGCAAAGCTGCAAATGAATGTACAAATGCAATGTGCATATGCAAGCTGCAAATGCAATGTGCAAGCGGCAATAACACACAAACCAGACAATAAGCAGATTTAATCAGCAGTTTTAAAGCCGATAATAAGCAGTTTAATAGACAAAATTAAGCAGTTTATTAGCAACTTCATGACTCATCTGGGGCATCGCCCAGGTTTGAAAGCCTCGTATACAAACATATAAACCAAACAGGAAGTAAAAAATTAATAGATAAAATGAAATCCTTCACAAGAGTATTTGCAGCAAAACAAAAGCTTAAAAAGGTTCTGCACAGTACACACATAAATCCATAAACAAGTACAAAAAATTGAATGTCTATATGCTTTAAAAGAACGGGTGAATATGATAAAGGGGGTAGAGTGTGCTATGTGTGACAACTTGAGCATGACATGGTTCACTTGGATTTTCGTATAACAACACCTCCACAGTCGGTTCGATAGTAGTCATCTCGTGATTCATTACCCAAGTCACGTCGATTTACACATGGCAATATGTTATCATTGCACTGGTGAATGACGGTACTAAATTCCTCATCGACTTCGTCATACGTATCTTTGTAATTCATGGGAGGTGTCTTAAAGACAATAGACAATTTTTTATCTATCTGGTCTTTCACATAAAACACTTGTCGTGCTTGTGAGGCTAATATGAACAGATCAACCTTGTGGTCTAATTTATTCAGGTTGGCCAATATATACCTAAGATTATCACGTTTACACGAACACCAGGCTCTTTGGATTAACGCCAATTTCATTTGTAAATATGTAATAGAGCGGGGGGAACTTTTTCATCAACTTATTAGCCTGAAACTGTTATCTTAGCACCCATATCTCTTGGTGAATACTTCTTATAATTGTGGTCTTGTGGTTGCAACTTATTTAGATATGTGCAGATCTATTACCTCAACACTAACCCTACTATTCTCGTAAACTTTGCCATCATGACATTTCGTACGAAAGGTATAACCATTGATGTTATATGTATTGTATTTCATAATGGTGGCGCGTGGTTCATATGATATTCACCTTATAGTTTCTGATACACTTTCTTTAGAGATCACTAACTCTCTCTCAACCTGAATTTCATTACAAGTATATATTAGCTTCAAATTGAAGGAACAACAAACAAAAAATTATAAATAAAATCGGATTAATTACCTCTTTGCGTTAACCAATTAGCAAAAAAGATTTACTGTACTCATTCTCCAGAACTGCTATTCGTTTACCTGGGTTTCCTGTTTTCAAAACTTGCTTGTGTCTCCTGAAACAATGTCTTTGATTATTATATTTGATAGAACATTTTAAGCAACGAAATAAACATGTGTTAGTAATAATTGTTTGGATTAAAAGTCTTCTTAATGCTGTTTGGATTACTGCTGCTCATGTTTGTGTTAATGCTGCTTAGCTGAATTTAGTGGATGCTCAAGAACTTCTAAGAAATATGGCAATCAGTGTTTACTACTGCCTCCAGTATCATAGTTACTACTGCTAGTGAATTATTAGTTACTGTTTGTTAGTCGTATTGCTTGAGTGTGTTAATTTATTCATGCTTTTATGTACTTTTCTTGCATTAGGGGTATTTTGGTAATTTTACACTTGTTGAGATTTTTAGGTTTTACATTCACTTTCAGATTCAGCTGTCAATCTCAAAACTAACATCTTCTCAAGAGTTTCTTTTGTAAGTGGATACTTTCTTTCTGCTAGCATGTGAAACTCAGTACCATCTTCTAGCGTGTACAATTGTTACCCCATTTATTAAAGTTCTCTTACCATGTATATGTGCTGCCAGTGAGGATGAGGTATCTCTAAGCCAGGCTGCTGTCCATGCCGACTACTCTCAGGCTAAGGAAGGAACATTGGAAAACCTCCTCATTTGGGCTCGGAACAGAAAGAATGATGTAAGCTTCTCCGTACTCGCCATCAAGCTGCCCTACATATGTACTCATGCTAACTCACTTTCATAAACAAATATCCTTCCAGTCTTCGACCTTCAAATGCAGAGTTAAGATTGATGGCATCAGGTCACAAAAAGGGTGGAACTTCCCAGGCTATGGTGGTAAGAAGTGTAAGAAAGGTGTTGTGCGGAAGGACGGGAGTTTTTGGTGTCAAGCGTGTGAGAAGGCTGTTGATTATCCAGTTCTGAGGTGATTTGTTAACAAAATTAGACTAGTTTTACATTGAGAAAGTATACCTGACATAGTGAACCTCATACACGCAGGTACCGGCTTGAATTAGACACAACAACATCAACATCCAAACTCACATTGTAGTTACACGTATCAGATAAAATCGACCATTATAACACTTCATATACATCCTTTTATGTTTAACGGAAACACAATATTACACATTCCAAACAAAAGCCACATTAGAAAAAACTTTCAAGTTTCACAAAGCATAATAACTGCCACGTATGTCGCAAAAGAAAACAAAGCTCACAACACTAAATATACTGTCATCACATAAATATTTCACATAAATACAACTTAGACACCAAAAGAAAAAATAACTGAACAAATAAATCAAATCTGCTCAATCTGTAAATTAAGGCACACAACCGCTAACTTTTCAACCAGCCTACAAATTACTATTTTTGACCGCATCAAACCAACTACAATGTCTGTCACAAACAACAACAAACATAAAGCCGCTGTTCAGTTTGCAACTTGCCTCATACCAACCAATACTCTAAAACATAGCGCCGCAATAGACCAAATTCAGGCACAAAACTACTTCAGTGCAAACTTAAACACAATCAAAATCAAATGAACAACTAACTCTTGAGTAATCAACAAACCTTAAATAAAGAAATCCTAAATTATTAAACATAACATAAACATTATAGAAACTAAAACTACACAAAGAATCATAAACCAAATAACATATTCAGATCAAAACTGAAGATTAGAAAACACATGATTTTTACTTAATATCATAATATTCATTTCATATAACATTCATACGATTCATAACAGCTTCATACCATCCTTACATACTTAACCACATACTACACAACCTTTGAATCCACTGTATCGGCAGCCACATAATGTACCAAGTACAGGGTAATCGTTTATCGTCCATAACACAACGGCACGCAAATTAAAGTTTTCTTTTGTGAAAGCATCATATGTATCAACCCCTGTTTCAAATAAGGTATGTAGATCATCAACCAACGGTTCTAAAAAACATCAAAATCATTTCCTGGGTATCCCGATATTAATACCGAAAGCATGATAAACTTTCTTTTCATACACAACCATGGAGGAAGGTTGTATATGACAGATAAAATTAGCCATACACTATGATGCCTAGTAACGGATACGATCAACAAACCAGCGGATCTCGGCAATATTTTTCTCTAAAAAGAACTTAGTGTACCTAGAAGGAGAAGTTTCACCACTAAAAATGATGAGATCATCCGTAACTCGCCTTGGAATCATGTTTTGAACACCCTCACCAGCCATTGGAATATAAATCAAGTGGATTAAAAGATAGATAATGAAAATCAACAATTGAAGACAAGATGGAAGAGATGAGATGAAGATATGAGTGAAACTGGGGAGTATATAAAGAAAAATTAACGGTCGAGATTAAAATTAAGACCATCATTACGATGGTTAATCCAAACGGTGATTTCAGATACTAATAAATGGCGGTTATTCACATATACAGTGTTATATACCTCCACTCCCCAAACTTTAACCCCTCATATTTAAAAAACACACCAACTAAACCCCCAATTCTTTTAAAACACACAAACTAAACCCCTAATCGTTTATAAACATACCAAACTAAACCCAAAGTATACTCAAAAACTAAAACCGTAAGAAACAATTTTTAACGTGCATCCAATTACAGCAAGACAATCGCTACATTTGCGGAACATTGTCAACAAAAACGTTTCTATGCTTACAAAAACTTTTATAAAAATAAACACAACCTTTAAATTACAATAATTGCGACTAAGTAACAACCCATGACCTAGCCCGGTGCAACGCATGCGTGGTAAGATACAATATATTGAAATCCTTTACAAGATACAATATATACAAACACATCAACCAAACTTGAACTAAACAGTTAATTGATAAATTGAAATCCTTTACAAGAGTATTTGCAGCAAAACAAAAGCTTAAATAGGTTTTGCAGACAAACATAAATCCTTAAACAGAGTGTGACAACTTGAGCATGACATGCTTCACTTGGATTTTCGTATAACAATACCTTCACAATCGGTTCGATAGTAGTCATTTTGTGATTCATTACCCAAGTCACGTCGATTTACACGTGGCAATATGTTATCATTGTGCTCGTGAATGACTGTACTAAATTCCTCATCGACTTCGTCATATGTATCTTTGTAATTCTTGGTAGGTGTTCTAAAGACAATAGACAATTTTTTATCTATCTGGTCTTTCACATAAAACACTTGTCGTGCTTGTGAGGCTAATATGAACGGATCATCCTTGTGGCCTAAACTATTCAGGTCTACCAATGTATAACCAAGATTAGGATCGTGTTTGACCCCACCAGCTTTGTGATTAACCCAATCACATTTGAAAAGAGGAATTTGCCTGAAACGGTAATCTAGTACCCATATCTCTTGTAAAACCCCATAATAAAATGCTTTTCTTTTCTTGGGTTGCAACTTCTTTAGATATGTGAAGATGCTAACTCTACTGCTCAACACTACCCCATACTGTTCTGTAAACTAAAGCCATCATAACTTTGCGTACGAAAAATGTAATACCCATAGATGTTATTGCCTTGGAATTTCCACTATGGGCGCCTGCCCCATATGTAAACCACCTTACAGTTTCAAATACACTATCTTTAGATATCGCAAACTCTCTCATCAACCTGAACTTCCATTACAAGTATATATAACCTTTAAATTTAAGGAACACCAAACAAACAATTTAAAGAAAAGATTGTTTGGGATAATGAAACAGGTTGCTGGAGGACCTCAATCTAATGTCCATATACAAAGGAGGGACACTTCACATTTTATCTCAACTCACTTCTATTTTAAGCAACAAACCAAACAATTTATAAACAACATACGAGTAATTACCTCTACGCGTAACCCACTTAGGCCAAAGATATACTGTGCATCATCTTCTCCACAATGCTATTCCGTTTTACCCAGGTTTTTGTTTTTCAAAACTTGCTTTGTCGCCTGAAACAAAACAACATCTTAGATTATTATATTTGATTAGAACAATTAAAGCAAACGAAATAGACATGTTGTTAATGATGATTGCTATCCTTTAATACATATATAAATATAATATATAATAAATATATATAATATAAATATATAATAAGGATAATATCAATAATAGAGAGAGTAAGTATTCCGATAGGCTTTTTAAAAGAGTATTCACTTTTATCCAAAGTAAAAACCTTAAAAAAAACTTTCCCGGGTCGTGTCCCGTCCAGGCGAGAAAAAGGATTAACCATTTTACGAGAAAAAGCAAGTAAAAGGCAATCTAAACTAAAAACGAAACAAAAACGAATTTAAAAACGTTAACGGGAATGTAAAAACGCAACTCGAAAACCTAAAACGAGCAATTTTAACCCTATGAATGCAAATTTAATATTCCTAAGTCCTCAATGATAAAAGAAAATTTTCTAAAAAAGAATTAGATTTTTTTTACTTTTATTTTATTTAATATGAATTAAAAACAGTTTAAATAAAAAAAATTAATTAAAAATACTAAACGAATTAGGAAAAATCTGAAAAAATTGTGAAAAGTACTTTGAAGAGTGCTTGATTTAAGAAAAATAAATTTGAGAAAACAGCTTATCGCAATAAGCCCGAAATAAGCCAAGAAGGGCTGTTAGCTTAAATGGGTTAAAAGGGTATAAAACAAAAGTACTAAGTAGGGCTAACAGATAGCCCTACTGGTGCTGATGGTTAGTGTGTGTATATGGTGGCACGTGTGTGTGCAAAGGGGAGGGTCACAGGTTCGAGTCCTGTGGCCTTCCTTTTTGGAATTTTTTTTAAAACTTATAAAAAATGCTAAAATAACAAACTTTAAAAATGTGACTTTTTATAAATCTTAAAACTAAGCTGGAATTTGGCAAAAATAAGCTGGCAAAATTGGTTTTATACACTAAGGAGTAAAGGAAAATTGTTAAGCTATTTTTTAGACCTAATAAGCACAAAACTAAGCTAAATAAGCTAAGAGGGGCTAAAACCTAACCTAATAAGCAAATGTAAGCAAAGATAAGTCAAGAAAACAAATAGATAAGCACAAAAAAGCAATAAGCACAATTGGCCAAAACTACAAACCAAACAACCCTCGGGACACTTTTGAGCTTATTTTTAAGCTGCAAACTGGATCATTATGGCTATCAGACCTATATGCCTGAAAAGCTTATACTATAAGCTTTCTAA
>BQNB010069531.1:0-33456 GCA_026074375.1 Tanacetum coccineum | reverse complement strand
GGTGAAATAACCCTTCGTGTTGGCAGAGAGGCCATCACATTTAATTTGGACCAAACTTCGAGATACACGACTAATTACAATCATATGACGGCGAACCGAATTGACGTCATTGATATGGCTTATGAAGAATACTCTCAAGAAGTTATTGGTTTCTCTAATGTGATCTCGAGTGGAAATCCCACTCCTTACTATGATTCAATCGTCTCTACTTCCTCTCCGACTCTAACTCTATTCGGGGAAAGTGATTTTCTCCTTTTCGAAGAAGCCGACTCTTTTCTTGCTATAGAGGATAATCCAACTTCATCGGAAGTTGATCCAACGTATTATGACCCGGATAGGGATATTCTGCATTCTTCTCCTCGAAGCAATCCGAGTAGTGATCCTTCACCACCTCTGAACTAAGGAAATTATTTTCTAGAAACTCAAAAAGATCTTAAAATTTGTGAAACAAACAATGAAAAATCTTCAGTTAATGAGCCCCCTGAGGTAGAACTCAAGGATTTTCCACCTCATTTAGAATATACATTTTTAGAAGGTAACGACAAGTTGCCCTTCACAAAATTGCAAAAGATTAGTAAGAATTAGAAAAAGGGAGGGGAAAAGGCCGCTCTGATTAAAACAAGGTTTTCTAAAGTCCCCAAGCAGTCCATCGCTTGGACACTTTCTGATTATAAAAGGGTATTAGACCCAAATTTTGTACCACACAATTCTCTGGTAAGAAGGACTACGAACCATGGTTCAGCATCAAAGGCGGGTAAATCCTAAAATCCATCACGTCATCAAAAAAGAGGTTGAAAAGCTTCTGACGCTGGTTTAATTTATCCGATCTCTGACATCCATTGGTTATGCCCTTTGCAATGTGTACGAAAAAGGGTGGACATTAACCCTGGACAAAAAAGATGAAAAAGATTTAATACCGACATTCGAATGGTCAAAGGAGGAGAGGTGTAGCATGACTAATAAAGATGAAATGAAACTACCCGAAAGGACCACATTCCATAAGGCCCTTCATGATCATAAAGCTCAAAAGACTCGCAGGACCTCAATACATTTGTTTCCCTCGTATGGCTCTCGTTATTTCTCATATTCCCATAGACCCAAATGACCAAGAAAAAACAACCATTACTTGCCCATACGGAACATATCCTATGTCGCATACCTTTTGGTGCTTAATGCCTGCCCCGACACTTTCAACGTGTATGATGGCTAACTTCCATGACATGATTGAAAAAACAAAGGAGTGTTTATGGATGACTTTCGGTTCTTTTCCCCCCCCCCCTTCGGGGATTCTTTCTCGTACATGCCTTCCAATTTGGACAATATTGTTTAAAACGGTGTGAAGACACCAATTTGGTCCTAAACTGGGAGAAAAGCCATTTTATGGTAAAAGAATGCATTATTCTTGGACACAAAATCTCCAAGTCGGGAATTGAGGTCGACCGAGCTAAAGTTGACGTTATCGCCAAGCTCCCTTACCACCTAACTAGATAAAGGTTACCTATTTTTTCTGGGCACGCCGGTTTTTACCGACATTTCAAATACAAGACTTTTCAAAAAAAGCCCCCCCCCCCCCTCCCAATGACTCACCTGCTTTAAAAAGCGCACCATTTGTTCTCTCAAAAGAGTGTATCGAATCCTTTAATACACTTAAAAGAAAATTAACCGAGGCTCCGATTTTGATTGCTCCCGACTGGGCTTCCCTTCAAACTCATGAGATAGCAAGCGATTTTGCAATTGGGCAGTCCTAGTCACCGAAAAACAAGCATTTCCAAACCAATCACTATGCCAGCAAAACCATAACTAAAGCTCAAGCACACTACACTACGACCGAAAATAAATTGCTTGCCGTAGTGTACGCTTTTGAGAAATTTCGGTCATATCTCGTTTTGTCTAAGAGCATAGTGTATACTGACCATTCCGCTATAGAGTATCTATTCACTAAAAAGGATGCTAAGCCAAGACTGATGCTGTGGATCCTTTAGCCCAAGAATTCGATGTTATCATCCGAGACAAAAAAGGAGCAGAAAACTGGCTGCCGATCATCTTCCAGACTTTGAAACCCTCATCAAGATAAACTCGAGAACAAGAAATCACAAAAATATTTGTCCTCTCGAAACTCTTGGAGCGGTTGCTCTTCGAGGTTGAAAGGAAAGCCCTATGGTTTGTCAGATTACACAAACTACCCTGCGGGTAATTTTCATGTCAATGGAATTCATCCAACAGAAAAACAAGTTTTTCAAAGATGTCAAACACTACTTCTGAGATGACCCCTTCTTGTTCAAAATCTGTAGCGGATCAAGTGATCCGGCGGTGTGTGCACGGCAAAGAAGCTCCTTGACATTCTTAAAGAGCTTGCCTAATGGATCCCACCGAGTGGACATCAACTGTGCAAATCTCACCGCCAAAAAGGTCTTTGATGCCGGATTCTTTTGGCCTACAATTTACAAGGATGCACACGAGTTGGTTAAAAATTGTGACTCGTGCCAACGACAAGGAAAAATTTCACAAAGGGATGAGATGCCTCAAAATTCCATCCAAGTTTGTGAAATCTTTGACGTTTGGGGCATAGACTTCATGGGACCATTCCCATCATCAAAAGGAAACAAATACATACTTGTGGCTGTCGATTACCTATCAAAATAGGTTGAAGCAAAGGCGCTCCCCACCAATGACGCCCTAGTAGTTTGCGAAATTTCTTAAATCTCTCTATTCAATTTGGTGCCCTCATGACATCATCAGTGATCGTGGTAAACACATTTTTGGCAATGACCAGTTTTTGCAAAGGTCATGCTTAAATAAAGATTCACACATCGTCTCCTCCACCGGTAACACCCACATACAAGTGGTCAGGTTGAAGTATTGGAATCGTTGTTTAAAAAGTAATTCTTGATTAGGACAGTGGGCGAGATTCTGCCTCTGTCGTACAAACTGAATACGCTCTCTAGTCCTTCCGTACAGCGTATAAAACACCATCTGCACTCCGGTACAGAGCTTGTATATTTATAAAGCCTGTCATCTGCCGATTGAGTTGGAGCACAAAGCTTACTGGGCCCTTAAGCATGCAAACTTTGATCTCAAGACCGCGGGAGATCAACACAAAGTTCAACTCAATGAATTTAGTGAACTGCGTGATCAAGCCTATGAAAATTCTTTGATTTACAAAGAGAAAACTAAGAGGATTCATGACGCAAAGATCAAAAACCGCGTTTTCAACGTCGGTGATCAAGTCCTCCTCTTTAACTCAAGATTGAAAATTTTCTCTGGCAAGTTGAAGTCCCGCTGGTCAGGACCATTTACCATTGTTCAAGTTTTCCCGTATGGCACCGTTGAGTTATCCCAAAACTCCGGGCCAAACTTCAAAGTAAATGGTCATCGTCTGAAGCACTATTTTGGAGGGGATGTCCCTGCTATGGATATCCCGGACCTCCAAACCTTCCCTAAGGACAACTAAATTCAGGGAATTGGGTCAAGCTTAGTGACCCTAAACAAGCGCTTCGTGGGAGGCACCCCATGCTTATCTTAGTTTATCCGTAGTAGTAGAATGCTAGCTTAGTAATGAATAAGTGTTTAGTTGTTGTGAGGAGGCTTGCCTCTACCTTTTCCATGTTTTGTGTTTTGTGCTGTTTTGTCCAGGATGTCCCGGATTTTTAAAGCCTCTCGTGCTCGCGGTATTTGTCCTTCGATCACAAGAGCTTCACAATCCTCAGCTTCATTTGGGAATCCCGATATCCTAATCTTATCGACTAACGTTTATCTTTAAGCATAATTCATAAACGGCTTAGGATTTACGTAGAAACCCTTCGTAAAACATTGAGGACAATGTTTCATTCTAGTATGGGGGGATCTTCGATTTGATTGTGCCTGCAGCCGTTGTTTCTCACGTAATCCCGTTTTTACCACCAAAATTTCAAAAAAATGAAAAAATTTAAAAATTTTCAAAAATAAAATAAGTGTTTTGTCACAATTTTGACTTTCCTACTGGGTAGAATAAGAGTAAATTTTGACTCGATCGAGCGTGTTGAGCTCTAGCTTGTTCCTTAACTTTTAGACTAAGCGTTCGCGAATACTCGCGAAGAATGAAAAATGATAGTGTTAAGTATGAGTTGGATGCTAAACAAGGATTATTTGGAAATCTTAAGAGCTCATATGTGTAATTTGTCGCTTTTTCTCCCATAAGATTCTAACCTGATTAATATACGTGCTACTTTTGGAAATTAAACTTAAATCAATAATTTTTATGTAGTATATAGCAAAAACTTTAGACTTAGTTCAAATTTATACTTGAATTTTTCAAAAAGACGTTTTCCCAATGTGTAAAAAAAATGATGAAAAATGCAAAAATATAATAAATATAAACTGTGGGTTGATAAAAGTTTGCTGCATCTTGCCGGCTCACAACCGATGTTACAGCCTTCTAAAGAAAGCCCATAGTAAGAATAATAATCCGAGACTGATAAAAGTTTGCTGCATCTTGCCGGCTCACAACCGATGTTGCAGCCTTCTAAAAGGTCGAGGGTTACAAATTGCATAAATGGTTAATATTAAGTGTGAATAAAAGATCTCTTTTTGTTAAATTCAAATATGCTTTTGAACTTTGGCTATTATATTTTATAAGCTATGTGCATACGGAAAACCTGAGAGTTTTTGAAACCTAAGGTCCGTGAGTCCCGATACTAGTCTCTGTGGGGTGTCAAAAGCCTGGTCACTTAACCGCAAGGTTGGGATGTGCCGAGACGAAAGTCGCTACATGGGATGATCTCGCCTTCAAACTCATTATTCTCGGGTGGAACGTGAAACATAGAATGTTGCAAAACGTTGATCCATGGTTGAAATTCAAAATAGCACATACACCTAAGATATAATAATTGTCGGGAGTGAAAAGTTTACAAGTTGCAAATATGAGTAGTGTTAGCATCTTAACTCATAATTAACGGTGATTTCGTTTTAAGCTTGGTTTGGAATAAGTGAAAAGTCGGGAACGATGAATTTATCCTTTTTGGGGCATTCTCGGATCAAAATGCATCTTGTTCTATGATCCCTTAAAGTTATAAAATAACGAAAGTCAAACGTTCTAATTAGTTGCTTAATATGAAAACTACAAAAAATGAGAAAAATGAAAAATTGTATATATAAAAAATGGTAAAAACGGGGATTTTCAAAACTTTTGAGTCTTTAACTCCCTTGATGAACACTTAGCTACTTTTCCAAGTTATTAGTCGAGGGTGATTAAGATTCTTAGTTTTCTAAATGCTTAATTCATAGCATTGCGTGAGGACATGGCAATACCTTAGTATGGGGGATTTTGGTATGTGTTTAAATACACACACCTTTTACCTTTAAAAACAAGTTAAAATAACTAAAAACGGACTTAAAATGCCAAAAATATGCTTGTTTTGCTAATTGTGTTGTGCAGGAACGGATATCTAAGAAAAGGACGAAAAACAAAGCCAAAACGACAAAACCGGACACGGAATAGAAAAGCGTGGAAAATACAAAGTCAAGACAAAGCCCAAGTGTGAAAAAGTCAACCAAAGTCAACCCCGACAAATCCAAAGTCATAAAGAGAAGAAAAATAAGTTTAGGGGCCAATACTGCCAAGTCCCTAACTTATTTAATGAAGAAAAAAAGAAAAAAAATACTTGCAAGGGCTTAAACTGCCATTTTCCCAAAGAGATACCACAAGGGTTATTTCTACCAACCCTCCAAAGATGTAACTCACAAGGACCATGGATGCAATAACCTTTATAACACCTAGGGGGTGTTTCTGCCAGTCCCCAAACTATAAACAACACATGGACGAACTTGAAATGACAAGTATAAACCATGTGGACCATATTGTGACAAACCCCCAAACCCACACCCCCGTTTGAAACACTGTATATCTTCAACAATTTTTCCCGCCAAATTCCTAAACCCCAAACCGGTCACTCTCATACCTCGTTGACCCACCACATGGGCTATCAACCAGCTTGGCGATCCTTGACATCCTTATTGGCCAAGAACAAATCAATGGTTGATATAATTTGAGTGGGCACTACTCAAAACCAAGGGCCAGGATTGCCCTTGTGTTTATACACACACAACAAGCACACAAGGCTGTTTTGTGTCTACAAAGAAGCACACAAGGAGAGAAGACAAAAAGTCAAGACCAAACCCTAGCTTATTTTTGGCTATAAAAGCCTTTGTAAGCCCTTGAGGCAAAGGAGTTAGTTTTTAGTGTGTAGTTTTTTTTAGAGTTCAGTTTTTAAGTATTCCAACTTTTATGTACTTTTATTTTGAAGATTAATGAAAATTCAGTTTGTTTTTCATATTGTGTTCTAAGTTACTTGTACTTCTTTAAAATCTCTTAAAACTCTTATATAAGCACTTTATAAACTGTAGTATACAAGAGATCATAACACAAGTAATGGATGATGGGTTGGCTAATTAGTCTTAGAGAGAGAAAGTGTCTTTCTAGAGAGAGAAAGTGCAAGTGAAATTATTATATGAAAATGAAACAACCAACCCCTTCCCATGTGTGGGAAGGGGTATATATACAAATGATTCTTTCTGACTACGAGCTATGCTATACTAATGATACACGGGGGTGACCGAGTCTTTTTCATAATCCTAACAATCTCCCCCTAAGGGAGGTCACCCAGAACAATACATTTCAGAATTCTAGCATATCTTTACATAAAACTTCTTACATAATCTCATAGTCAAAATTATTCATAAATTTTTATTATTTTTAACCTTTAATATAACTTTTCTATTTTTAATTCATTAGCTAACAAATCTAAAACCATCTCACACAAACACAAACCACAAATCACAAAATAACCCTAATCCAATCAACATATCAAATAAAACCCCCCCACCCAAAAAAACAAAAAAAAAAAATTATTAAAAAAAAAAATAAACATCCCCCCCCCCCCCCCCCCCCCCCCCCCCCCCACCCCCCCCCCCCCCCCCCCCCCCCCCCCCCCCCCCCCCCCCCCCCCCCCCCCCCCCCCCCCCCCCAAAAAATTATTATATCTCCCCCTATATTCCCCCCCCCCCCCCCCCCCCCCCCCCCCCCCCCCCCCCCCCCCCCCCCCCCCTCTGTACATTGGCCCTCATGTCACACTTTTCTTGATCCATGATATTACTTTCTCGAGTTGCGGAGCTTTGTTGTATGTCATTCAGTTGTCATGATGTCTTTACTTGGAAGCATTAAGAGTGAGCATTGGGTGGTGAATTGACTCTACTGGAACGAGGTGTCTCCATCTCCATTTTTGCTTGATCCTGTAATAAAACAGTTAGCAATAAAGCTTGTGGGCGAATATGGCTTTGTCATTCGCCCGAGTCTGGTTGGATTAACCTCCTGATCCGTGAGGACCGACCTGTGATCAGGTAGATTCATCTTAAGACGAATCTCCTTGACAGGATTTCCAGTATAAAAGTTAGATTCATTGATGTGTAACCAACAGATCTTCCATACTTGTTGTTCTCTGTATCATGGAAAACCTATGAAAAACGTCTCAAGCAGACAGCACGTTACTGAGTGAATCGGTTAGTTACTATCTTACCGATTAAAGATAAAAAAATTGATTTGAAAATCAATCGACGTGTTACTTGAGAAAGAATTTTTGTGACACATCGATAGAGATTTATTGCACAAAATCAAATTTTATCATAAATACATTTGTTTTGAAAGATATACACAGTCAATATGCTCGAAAAATTCTTTGTGGAGCACTATCGAGAGGTTTTCAAACCGATCCGTAATTTACTTTCTGAACATGTTTGAATTCTCAAGGAAATCGCACCATCGTTGCTTTCCATTTGTCACAAGTTTAATCCATAGTGGATCTCACATGTCACCTACCAAGAGCTTGTTTGATGTTGGCTCTAGAAGGATTTCCATCTTCATTGTGAGTACTTTCGTATCACTCGGATGTTCTGGCAGTACCACGAGGATAATGCGTAGGACTCTTAAAATTTTACTTGAAATCACAGTGTGTGATGAGCAAGCGTAGTTTGTATTAGTGTCCTAACGAGATTTATGGATGATCTCAAGGCTCTAGACTCAATAGTGCACTTTTGGATTTTAGTAGTCGGAGGCTGGAGCAAACTGCCACCTTTTTAATATCGTCTAACTCGGAGTGAGAGAGACGATAGAAATGTATTGATCTCCGTGAGAAATGAAACAAGAATCCTTTGAGGGATCTTGAGTGGCTAGGGAGGGTTGTGCAGCGTATCACTGGGTCCATGATACTTGTCTTCAATGTCAGCAATCAACCATGTGATTCTGACAGCATATGTAGTGACCCAGTTTCTGCCTAATGTTTAAGGAGGGTTGCTTTCTTTTCACCCTTTATCTTAACATTTCTTTTTCATTCTTCAACCCCTTCAGTGCTTACCGAGACTTCATTACTAGTACCTTGTTGGGTATGTTCCAGTACTAGCTCCATCTCAGTCCGCACTATTCCCTTATTCTCACATTACTCCTTTTATAATCATACCTAAGGACTTCTACACTAACTAGTGGATTGTCCCTGGGTAGATCCCTCCGGCTCTGGCGGGATCGTGGGAACGAGTACCTAACCTTACCATCCTTATAACTCTGATAAAGTAATTACAGGATCGGTCTTTGGTATTTCTACAATTGCCATCATACACCATTCGCTCCCCCTCAATATGTGCATCGATATTCGAAAGAGTTTAGCACATATGGGAGAGCCTACACTTGAGTTCAAAAGATCACATTTTTTTATCAGATTGCATATTTTAATCCCATTTTCTCCCCCGATTAAAAATTTCAAACCCGTTGAGATTTTGGATCCCAATGGATTTAAATATGTTAAAATTTTGGGAGAAACATGAGCCGATTATATACAAGCCACACTTGGAACATATTACTGCTCCCCCTCAAATTATGAGGGTCTATGTTAGTGTCAGTTATGATAATTTTGAAGGATTTTGAGTTTAACGAAAAACTCATGAAAAATTCATAGACTGACACATAACATCTAATTCCATACTACTTATAATGTACAAGATGTATGTTACATAACAGATGATATTGACCTTAATGTTGGAATGATGAAATCATTCTATTCTCTTGATTAGTCGGTAGTCAATATCTCTGAACCTTCCACTTAAAGAAGCATTCGAGATTCCTGAAGATTCTTCAAATCTTAACCTTCTACCAAATATCTTGATGAATTGTTGATTGTTGTAGTGGATGTGGTGGTGGTGGAAGTGTTGATGTTGTTTCAGTTGTCGTGCTCCTTGTCACGTCCTTTTCAGTCCAGAATCGCGTATTCATACCCGGATTGAGCCGTTTGACCTTGAATTCCTTGACTCTGTAATCTAGTGCTTCCAGAATACGTGTCAACGTCCCATCACTGAACTTGTATATCTCATTGAACCTCATGATCTTTCGGTCATTGTTGTCTACCGAGAACACTACTGCTCGAGGAGACTCAATGATGGTATAATCATGCTTGAACTCGTAGCCTGTTGCATCCCATCCTGGTTTAGTGAGGTTTAACTGTGTCTGGTAGATTTCAATACCGAGTTGAAAGTCTTCAACCCGCTGTCGAATCACCAAGTTTTGGGTCCATAGCTTGACAGCAGTAGATAGCATCCGTTTGTCTGAACTAGGAAGATGATCGAGATGACCTTGCAGAAGAAGCAGATTCAGGTCTTCAAAGTCACTGGGATACAGGTTCTTGAAATCTTTTTCCGCAATCATGTGTTCTTGGAAGTCAGCTCTTCGAGGGACAATTTCGCTCAAGTAGTCATACCCGTATCTTGAGTATGCTTTGATTCTGACGACACTGAGAATCCGCATATGTGTTTTGACATCTTTTCGATGTGACAGAGAATCATGTCTGTCAATATAGAACTTCTGTCGATTAAACCACCAGTGAGAGATGCCATATTTTGCACTTATGTCATAGGTGCACACATCATCAATCCACATTTATTCTGGCACTAGCAGTTCAAGCCCAAAGTCAGGATAACTAGCAGCCTTCATCTTGGAAATTGATAGTGCAGGATTGCTTCCCTTGCTGCCATATCGTAAATACTCCAAGTCTTTATTGAAGAAAAATTATGGTTGAATAGTGACATGACCTAGAGGACCATCGAGAGGAAGTGGTTGGTTGACATCGACTCTGACTTGATCTCCTTCTGGATTCGTCCAGTCAATCTGATCTGTGAACATCTTGTGACACTCCTCCATCTGGAACTGAAGGTGAATGACATCTGGATAGAAGGCTTTAACAACTTCATAAGCATGCCCTTCGAAATCTGCTTGTGTAAGCGTGGTCTTGTTCACTTGTCGACAGTACCATTTCATGAAAGTCGTCATGTCTCCAGTCTTTGCAAGTAATGAGTTCTCAGCAGGGGTTTTATAAGTTGAAACCAACGTAGACGCCCAGTTATTCTCAATATCTGATACATTAGAAGAAGGAATGGTCCAAGCAGGTTCAGGAGTCGCTGGTATTTTCTTTTTAAGTAGTGGTTTCCACCAGTCTTGTCTCGAGTCAGCCTTTGGTAGGTGATCATTCCCGGAGTCTTCATCATCAGACAAATGTACCTGCTCTTCGGGGATGGAATCATCTTGAATCAGAGAATCTGTAAGAGATAACTCTTGAGCTGCCATAAAATCAGTTGACTTGAATTTAGTGTCAGATGTAGTCCAAGCCATAGATTGATGTACGGAGGTCGCAGGCTTGGACGAGCTTGGAGCCTCACTGCTTGCTTGCTAAGCAGATCCTGATGCACCAGTAGACAAAGGAGGAGGATGTGGTGGAAACTAAGAGGATCCTGATGTTCTTGAAATACCTGGAGCACCAGATGCACCTGCTGGAGGAGGTGGAGGTGGTGGCAGAGAAGGTGGAGACCCAAAAGGAGTTCTTGGAGCTGCACGCTTCCTGATCAGCTAGACGTTGATTTGAATAATCTAGCTCCAATGACTTCTGCAGAGCCTCATACAAGTCATTGTGAACCTCATGAGCCTTGTAGGAGTTGTCTTCAAACATCCGTTGTTGAAGTATTTCCTTCATATCAACGGTGGGCAGATCCCTGAAGCGAGCTCCAAGTGGAGCTTACATTGCCTAGTCTACTGCATCAGTGACTATCTCATCAACTGCTTGGCTCACCTTATAGGGAATATTAAGATTCTCCAAGTTATATAGCTGGGTCCCTTGTTTGTCCAACCTTTCCTCCAGGGCTAAGTTTTTTTGAATCAGATCCACCATATGTTGTTCCAGCTCACCTATGCGACTTACTAGGATCGGATCTGCGGTGCTTTGTTGTGGTTGAGGAGGTGGTGGAAGAGATGTTGTTGTTGTGATTATTGAGGTTGTTGCTGTTGATGTTGGTAGTGGAGAGTCGGATTGCATCGTCGTGAGATCAATAACCGGAGTGGTCATTGGGGGAACCGAGGAAGTGTCTTGATGAATGGGGACTGAAACCATTGACTGAACCTCTGTTTCAGCATTCGTTTTCCCTGATTCTTCTTCATGTGGCTTCTCCATGAAAAACTGATCAGTGAAGCTGAGATCTTTTTCAAGGTTTTGCAGAGAAGACAGGGTTCCCGTGGAGCTTGCAGGTTCTTCTAGAATCACCTGATCTTCAGTTGGCAGTTTGAGGTTCTCCTGAACATTTGGGTAAGCAGTTGTGGTAAACTCCTCATCCATTTGCTCTGGTTTTTGCTGAGATGAAGCATCAGTGGCCTCTAAGTCCATATGTTCACGGTTTGGTCTAGCATGAACCCCATGACTTGGTTGAGGTTGAGACTCTGCAGCATCACCAGGGTTTGATCCAGCCTGGCCTTCATCTTGTATACCAGGGTTTGGTCCAGCCTGGCCTTCATCTTGTTCACCAGGGTTTGGTCCAGCCTGGCCTTCATCTTGATCTCCAGCATTGATCACAGGCACTTCCTCATCTGATTCCATTTCACTGTCAGTCAGAGGTAGCTCAGCATCCAAGGAAGGTGAGTCAGCCTGTCCAGTGGGTTCAGTGTGCATGGGAGGGCGCCTTTGAAAGATAAATTTATCTACAGGGCTCTTTTTCATTGGAGTCTGAAGGGTGAGTAGATTGTGAGCAGCTTGTTCATCAACGACTTTCTCTTTCCCTTTTCCTTGTACCTCTGGAAGCGGTTGATATTTCCCAGAGTCGGGCTCCCTCAATACCACCGGACGAGCCGGTCCCTGAGTTCGTTATGCTTATTCCTTTAAACTTAGTTCCAGGGCCCTTTGAAGATCAGTTTCTTCATCAGTGTGGGCAGGATCCTCAACAGGAACACCTTCATCACTAGGCTCGTCAACCAACTTGAGTGGACTTTTCGGCTTGCCTCTTTTTCCCACTAGTCCACCCTTTGATCTTTTTGCTAGTGAGGGTTCATCAGGAGTTTTCTTAACTAGTTTTTGTTTCTTTTCTAAGACCGCTTTAGATGGTTGAGTAGGTGTTGGTTTGGGTTTAGGTGGTTGAGTAGCAGTGGGCTTTGGCGCCTTGTCACCAGCGGGTTTAGTAACCTTAGCTGCCTTGGGTTTAGTGACCTTGGTAGCATCAGAAGACTCTGTTGCTCCTCCTTCCTCAGCCTTGCCACGTTCTGCATCCAGAAATTGTTGATACTTGGCTACATGCTCTTAGTAGTCGTCGTAGTAGGGTGCTCCTTTAATTTCATCAGTGAGTAGAGCATCAGGTATCGGCATGCCAAATATTTCTCTACCATCCTTTCCAACAAACCTGAGAGTGTTCAGAATGCTTTCCTCATGTGAGTAGTGAAGAGGCGAGCCAGTCCTTGGGTGAATGTTGTGCTTGGTTCTCAGATGATGGATGATCATTTTGGTGAACCTGATACTTGGAATGAGAAGATGAGCGGTCTTCTTCTTTCCACGTGCAGTCGTAGCTAGATTCTTCATGTCAGTAAGAAACGTCTGTATGGATTGAATAAACTCTTCCTAAATCCTTTCAGCATAGTCGATGTTGGAGTGATGAATGATACCCCAAAGTATCTGAAGCACTGGATGTATTGGCCTGTCATATCCAGCAGTTTTGCCTGTAAGGCACATGTTGATCATAGACAAGATGGCTCTCCATGGTTGATAGAGAGCATTAACAGACATTGCTGACAAGTTCCTGAGTATACTGTGGTATCCCAACGTGTTGACATACTTGATAACTGTATCACTCGACGGTGAAGCCACAAAGGGATTGTTATCATTGGTTGGAGTGATATCGAGAGCATCTTTGAGAATATCTTTGTGAAGATTGAACCATTGCTCATCCAGCTTACAACTGTACAACCCCGTAGATGAGTTAAAGCACATGGTGTCCCAAAACTACTGAATGTAGATAGCCAGAATCGTAGAGGATGCCGTGAAGGCCCTGAAGAAGTTGGTGTTCTTCAGTAAGGCCACAACAATCGAGAAGATAGGATTCCTCTGAGGCTTGTGCACATCGAGTACGCAGTTGCTCTTGCCGATGGGCACCCACTTGCTTAACGGCAATATCTGATCATCCGTTCTGGTCTGTGGTGCGACAGCAGGAGCTTGTACAGCAGGAGCATCATTCGCAGGAATGTTCATGTCAGCCATAACATCTGCATAAGTAGACTCTTCAAAGCTTTTTCCAGAGATTTCACCTTCTTTACTAATTTGAGCACAACATTCCCTAGTGTCTGCTTGGTTTCCTTCAACTCTTTCTCCAAACTATTAATCCTGGTCACCAAGGTCATACAAAGCCAACATCAATTTCTTTAAGTACATACTATCTCTCCAGCACTTCCGGAGTATTACCTTCAGGAGAGGTGCATTATATAGGACCTAGGTGGTGAAAAATGAGGTGGTGATTGATGTAGTGGTGATGGATGAGGTGGTGATGGATGAGGTGGTGATGGATGAGGTGGTGATGGATGAGGTGGTGATGGATGAGGTGAGTGAGGTGGTTGGGATGTGGATGGTATTGGATCAACAGGTGTGTGATGGGGTTCAGCTGGTTGTGCTGAGCCTTCACCTTGATCCACAGCTGCCCCTGCCAACATAGCAGGCAGCAATGGTACAATATCCCCTGCATAACCCCTTTTCATGTTTGCAAAAAGCTTTTTGGTCAAAGTTGGGGCTAAATACCTTCCTTTATTTTCAGTTGTAATATCCAAAATAATTTGTAAAAACCTTGGATACATTAAAATTTTTGAATTACTCTCTAAATTATGAACCATCCCATCAAAAATTCCATTTTTGAAAAATTATAAACCCTATTGCTAGATAGACAGATTAATGCAGTAGCAATAGTACTACCAAATTGATCCCATCCACCAGACTTAGGGCTTAAGCAGTGTAAAATATGATGGATTAAAAATTTCCATTGGGGTGTAAAATTCTTTTTCCAAAAAGTTAATTTACCCTCAGTAACATACCCCAATGTGGCTAATCCAGCATATATTTCAGCATCAGATAAATTATGTATTCCTGTAGCATCTGCCAATTGAAGTTTACTTCTAACAGATGCCTCAGTAATAGTATACTCTTTAGAGTCTATAGATGCTACTAATTGTTGAGTCCCATTAGCAAGTGTTCTGACTGTGGCAGTTTGCCAGATAGTAGGATTATGAGTTAAGGCATACCTGAGAGATGTACCTTTAAGAAAATCCACTACCTCAGTGAAACCAACACTTTCATTTGGTTTCTTCAGGAAAGCGACCATATTATGCTTGTCTGAGTACTTTAGATTGGCCATATGGACTCGTTGATGAACAGAAATCGTAAGAATGGAAAATCTAAAATTCTGGGTTTGCTGCGAGTTAATTACTAAGTGCTGGTAGAGAGAGGGAATTGAGTTTTTATCGTGAATAACAAGGTGTCTTAATTGGAACCAGTGTGTAAAAAAAGTTTCTTTAAGTAAAGATAAATATTTTTATGACGAAAATGCAGTAAATATCAAATAGAAAACCTATGTTATAAAGTATGCGCCATAAAAATCATCTACTAACGTAATATTTAAAATAAGAAAAGTCAATTTTCCCTCACCAGCACCAACGGTCATCTACCAATTATTAAAAATAGTCTACAGTACTAATAAGTCTACAGAATTTAACATATAGACTACCAGTATTAAACGTATAGACTACCATTATTAACTTTAAGTCCACAGAAAATAACAATACCAAATTAACTTATAGACTACTTAGAACTTAACTCAATACTTAGTACTATACAGACCATAGATGAGTTGTATTTGCCAGCACTGCATCTATCCATCCTCAAATCCATGCTTCTCCTGAAAAGTTAGTGCAAAAACAAGAAAAATGCTACAATATACCATGAACTTGAACTAACTATAACCTATCTACCAGCATTAATACCCTAGCAGTATTAATGTAAACTAGTATGTACAAACTTTACAATTTAACCTCCCCTCAAATGTAACTACAAATTTAACATTCCAGATGCTTGGACCACCAAAAAAGTTAATCTGGGAACAATCAAATCCTTTGGTGAAGAAAGTCCTGCAACATAGAGTCATAAGAAATCTTGAGAACATCTATCAATCTCTTCTCATAAAAATCCCTTATGAAGTGATGTCGTAATCTCAAATGCGCTTGGTTCTAGAGTGTAAACTAGATTCTTGACAACACATATGGTGCTCTCATTGTCAATATGGATTTTGGTGTTCATGAAGTTAAAGCCATAATCCATCATTTGGTTTTGTATCCATAGTACTTGCCCACAGCAATGAGCAGCTGCAACATATTCTGCCTCAGTAGTAGAATTTGCCACAATTGTCTGCTTCTTGCACTGGCTAAATATATCTTCTTACCAGAATTAACATCCACCAGTTTGTGTGATTTCCTGTCAAGGCTTGCTCCTGCAATAATCCTACTGAGAAGGCTTCTGTTCAAAAGGGTAATCCGCCAAGATACCATAACCCAAGTTTGGGTTGATGTTTAATATCTAAAGATCCTCTTTACAGCATGTAAATGGGAAGCTTTTAGAGTTACTTGAAACCTTGCACAGGCACAGACAAGAAACATGATGTCTGGCCTTGATGCAGTCAAATACATCAAGGAACCAATCATTGATCTGAATTTTATGCACATCTACCTCTACACCATATTCATCTTTAAACAAAGGGTCTTTGACTCATAGGAATAGAGCTGTTTTAATGAGCAAAAATCAAACTTCTTGAGAATGTTCAGCTACATAGCTTAGCTTGACAAATTGAAGATCCCAACAGTTGTTGCTATCTCACCTGTAGTCCCAAAAAGAATGTAACTCTCCCATGGAGCTTCTGAATCTTTTAATGCAAAACTTCTCTAGATTCAGTACACATAGACTTCTTAGTAGAGCCAAATATGATGTCATCCACATAGACTTGGACCAACATAATGTCACTCTTATTCTTCTTGATAAACAAGGTTTGTCTATGGTACCTCTTCTAAAACCATTCTCCAACAGGAAAGAAGAGAGTGTCTCATACCAAGCTCTAGGAGCTTGATGTAGACCATAAAGAGCTTTAACCACCTTATAGACTTGTATTGGATGAGCAAGATCAACAAAGAAAGAAGGTTTGATAGAACATCACACCTCTTCTTCAATTGTGCCATAGAGAAAAGCACTTTTAACATCCATTTGATAGACAAGAAATCCCTTATATGATGCAAAGGCTAAGAATAGCCTGATTGCCTCTATTCTAGCAACAGGTGCAAACACCTCATCATAGTCTATTCCTTCTTATTGTCTATGACCTTGAGCTACAAGCCTAGCTTTATTCTTCACAACAATGCTTATCTTTCATCATTCTTGTTTCTATCTAAAAATCCCCCTTAATGCAATTTTCCTTCCTTCCAAAAGGCAAATCCACAAGTATCCAAACCTGTTGTAATTTGAACTGGAGCAATTCCTCTTGCATTGCTTCAACCCAGCTTTCATCCTTTAAGGCTTGTGATATAGTCTTGTATTCTTCTTGAGAGAGAAAACATGCAAACAAACAGTTCTGATGATCCTTGTGGTTTGTTCTGTTCTGTTTGTGAATGTAACTTACTAAGGCTTGTTGTGCTGAAGAAGCCTTTTGAATCTTCCCTCTTGTTTGAACTGCTGATGTAGGATCTCCTAGAATTTGTCCTTTTGGATAATCCTTATGAATTCTGAGTGTGGGAATAGGACTGACAGCAATGGTGTTATCTATGTTGTTGAAATTAGCCACTGCACCCACATCTTCATCATCATCATAAGCTACATTGAATATTCCATCATTTAGGAGAGTATCAGTAACATCTTCCAAGTCAGGCATATTTGGATCAATGGGTAAATCAGCATTAGGGAGAGTAGATGCATCAATAGGTATTTTGCCTCCAAGATAGACAAATGATGATTCATCAGCATTTGCACCTGTGGAAGTACTAGCAGCACTAACATTGGGTGTGTTAGACCTATCAATACTAACAAATGATCTACCATACTAACCAACTTAGTACTGATAGGCCATTTGTTAGTACTGGTAGATCATTTGTTAGTACTGATAGGTCTAACACACCCAATGTTAGTGCTGCTAGTACTTCCACAGGTGCAAATGCTGATGAATCATCATTTGTCAATCTTGGAGGCAAAATACCTATTGATGCATCTACTCTCCCTAATGCTGATTTACCCATTGATCCAAATATGCATGACTTAGAAGATGTTACTGATACTCTCCCAAATGATGGAATATTCAATGGAGCTTATGATGATGATGAAGATGTGGGTGGCAGTGGCTAATTTCAACAACATAGATAACACCATTGCTGTCAGTCCTTATTCCCACACTCAGAATTCATAAGGATCATCCAAAAGGACAAATTCTAGGATAATCCCTACACAGCAGTTCAAAAGAGGGGAAGATTCCAAAGGCTTCTTCAGCATACCAAGCCGTTAGTAAGTACATTCACAAACCAACAGAAACAAACCACAAGGATCATCAGAACAGTTTTATTTTGCATGTTTTCTCTCTCAAGTAGAATAGCAAGATATAATCACAAGCCCTTAAAGATGAAAGCTAGGTTGAAGCAATGCAAGAGGAATTGCTCCAGTTTCAGAATTACAACAGGTTTGGATACTTGTGGATTTGCCTTTTGGAAAGAAGGAAATTGGCATTAAGTGGGTTTTTAGAAACAAGAAAGATGAGAGAAGCATTGTTGTGAAGAATAAAGCTAGGCTTGTAGCTCAAGGTCATAGACAATAAGAAGGAATAGACTATGATGAGGTGTTTGCACCTGTTACTATAATAGAGGCAATCAGGCTATTCTAGCCTTTCAGCTATAAGGGAATTTTCTTGTCTATACAAATGGATGTTAAAAGTTGCTTTTCCTTTATGGCACAATTGAAGAAGAGGTTTTTTCTCCAACCTTCATGCTTTGTTGATCTTAGGCTCAACCAAGACAAAGTCTTAAAAGTAGGCTAAAGCTCTTAAGTCTATCATCAAGCTCTAGAGCTTTGGTAGAGACACTTCTTCTTTCCTGTTGGAGAATGTTTAACGAGGTACCATAGACAAAACCTTGTTTATCAAGAAGAATAAGAGTGACATTATGTTGGTCTAAGTCTATGTGGATGACATCATATTTGGCTCTACTAAGAAGTCTATGTGTACTGAATTAGAAGAAGTTATGCATAAAAGATTCCAGAGCTCCATGGGAGAGCTTACATTCTTTTTGGGACTACAGGTGAAGCAACAACCTGATGGAATCTTCATTAGTCAAGATAGTATGGACTGACAATCCTCAAGAATTTTGATTTTTGCTCCATTAAAACAGCTACTATTCCTATTGATCAACAAACCCCTTGGTTAAAAGATGAAATATGGTGTAAGTAGATGTGCATAAATTCAGATCAATGATTGGTTCCTTGATGTATTTGACTGCATCAAGGCCAGACATCATGTTTGTTGTCTGTGCCTGTGCAAGGTTTCAAGTCACTCTAAAAGCTTCCCATTTACATGCTGTAAAGAGGATCTTTAGATATCTTAAACATCAACCCAAACTAGGGTTATGGTATCCTAGGGATTCCCTTTTGAACTAGAAGCTTTCTCAGATAGTTGATGAATAGCAGGAGCAGCCTGACAGAAATCACCAACTGTGGATGTTAATTTCTTGTAGAAGACTCATATCTTAGCAGTGCAAAACAGACAATTAGGGCAAATTCTACTACTGAGGCAAATATTTGCAGCTCCTTAATTGGTTGTGGCAAGTTTCTATGGATACAAAACCAAATATGGATTAGGCATTAACTCATGACCACCAAAATCCATATTGAACAATGAGAGCACATCTGTGTTTGTCAAGAATCCAGTTATCACTCCCAGAACTCAAGCGCATTGAGATTCGAACATCACTCCATAATGGATTGTTAATGAGAAGAGATTGTAGATGTAACTCAAGATTCATACTGACATCAAATGTTGCAGACTTCTCACCAAAGATTTGATGTTACCATATTAACTTTGGTGGTCAGCATTGGAATGTTAAAATCGTAGTTACATTTGAGAGGTTAATATTGTAAAGATGTACATACCAGTTTATATTAATACTCTCTGGTATTAAAGCTGGTAGATAGGTTATAGTAAGTTCAAGATCATGGTATATTGTAGCATTTTTCTGTTTTTGTCACTAACTTTTCCAAGATAAGCATGGATATGAGATGGATAGATCAGTCCTGGCAAATACAACACATCTATGGTCTTAAGTACTAAGTAATAGAGTTAATTCTAGAGACTATAAGTTTAATTCAGGTATTGTTAATACTGTGGACTTAAAGTTATTATGGTAGTCAATAACGTTTAAAACTGGTAGTCTATATGTAAAATATCTGGTAGACGTATATTAGTACTGGAAGACTAATATTTTAATATTGGTAGATGACCGATGGTTGCTGGTGAGGGAAAAATGACTTCCTTCTTTCAAATATTACCGTTAGAGATTTTAGCGCATACTTCTATCATAGTTTTCTATTTGGAATAATTACTGCTTTTCTCATAAAATATCTTTCTTTACTCTAAAGAAACTTCTTTTACACACGGTCCAATAAGAAACCTTGTTATTCATCGATAAAAACTCAATTCCCTCTCTCTACCAGCACTTAGTAATTAACTCGCATCAAACCCAAAATTTTAGATTTTCCATTCTTACGATTTCTGTTCATCAACGAGTCCATATGGTCAATTTAAAGTACTCAGACAAGCATAATATGCTCGCTTTCTGAAGAAACCAATGAAAGTGTTGGTTTTCACTTAGGTAGTGGATTTTCCTTAAAGGTACATCTCACAGTTATGCCGTTAACTCATAATCCTACTATCTGGCAACACTGCACAGTCAGAACACTTGCTAATGGACTCAACAATTAGTAGTCACTATAACCTAAAGATTATACTATTAACCTGATCATCTTAGAAGTCAACTTCAATTGGCAGATGCTACAGGAATACATAATTAATCTGATGCTAAAATAAATGCTGCTTAGCCACATGGGGTATTTACTTGAGGGTAAATTAACGTTTTGGAAAAAGAATTTTACACCCCAATGGAAATTTTTAATTCATCATATTTTACACTGCTTAAGCCCTAAGTCTGGTGGATGGGATCAATTTGGTAGTACTATTGCTACTGCATTAATCTGTCTATCTAGCAATAGGGTTTATAATTTTTCAAAAATGATGTTTGCTGGGATGGTTCATAATTTCTTTAGAGAGTATTATCAAATTTTAATGTATCCAAGGTTTTTTACAAATTATTTTGGATAATTACAACTGAAAATAAAGGAAGGTATTTTAGCCCCAACGTTGACCAAAAAGCATTTTGCAAACATGAAAAGGGTAGTGCAGGGGATAATTACCATTAGTTGCCCTGCTATATTGGCAGGGGCAGCTATGGATCAAGGTGAAGGCTCAGCACAACCAGCTGAACCCCATCACACACCTGTTGATCCAATACCATCCACATCCCAACCACCTCACTCACCTCATCCATCACTACCTCATCCATCACCACCTCATCCATCACTACCTCATCCATCACCACCTCATCCATCACCACTACATCAATCACCACCTCATTTTTCACCACCTAGGTCCTATAAAGCACCTCTCCCTGAAGGTAATACATCCGGAAGTGCTGAGGATAGTAATTAACTAAAAGAAAGATGGTAGCTTTACCTACCTTGGTGACCAAGAATAATAGTTTTGGAGAAAGAGTGAAGGAAACCAAGCAAACACTAGAAATGTGTGCTCAAAATAGTAAAGAAGCGTAAAATCTTCTGAAAAAGCTTTGAAGAGGAAATCTAAGAAAGTACTCATATCTGAATCAGAGGGTGAAGAACCAGAGGATCAGGGGAGGAAAATACAGGATATTAATGATGATCCTCTAGTTTCTTTGGTTAAAGAATCCATGAAAGAGAAGTTAGCAGATTTTGTTTCTCCTACAAAAGCTTTAGGGAGGCTCAGAAAGAAGAAATCATTCCAACATTCTTGGAGGCAAGCTACAACATGTCAAAGGATGCTTCTCCAGGTGTTAGCAAGAAAAATTAACTGATTAGGGGCAAGAAAACAGGAGAGCGCAAGGTCTAGGCTAAAAAGATTGATACTGGAGTGGATGCTGAAGAAAGAGATTAATACTGGCGAGAGAAGAGATAAACTGTAATGAAGAATTTAGTACTCGTAGTGCTAAAGAAAAATCTGTACTCCTAGTAAAAGCGGTCAAAGGAAAGAGAAAGGCCTCAAATGGTTTGAAGAGATACCCAGGCTACATTACAAAAATAAAGAACAAATGAGACAAGAGGAAGCTGGATTGGAAGAGGCTATAAAGTTGCAAGCTCAATTAGATAAAGAAGTTGCAAAGCAGATTCATTTAGATAAAATGATAGCTAAAAGAATGGCAGAAGAAGAAGCTTTAACAGAACAACAAAAGAAAAGAAAAGCTTAAGTTTAATTTAAAGCTCAATTTTATACTGAAGAAGACTGGGATGTTATTAGAGCCAAGCTAGAAGCAAATGCAGAGTTGTCAAAAGATGTGTTGGGAAAGGATTTGCCTGAACAAGATTTTGCAAAAAGAATGGTAGATATGGTGAATCAAAGAAAGAAACACTTTGCAGAGGAAAGAGCTAAGGCAAAGAGAAACAAACCCATGACTCAGTCACAGTTAAGAATCTATATGTCAAACTATCTTAAGAATCAAGGAACTTAGAAGCTTTCACAGTTAAAGAAGTTAAAGTTTGAAGAGATTAAAGAAGAGTTTGATAAGTTAGTTTAGCAGATTGATACAAAGACAAAATTGAAAAGATATGAAGAAGAGCTTCAGACAAAGACTTCAAAGAAACAAAGGTTTGATGATAAAGATGTTCCAGCTAAAGAAGACAAAGTTGCTGAAGTAAAGGAAGAAGAGCCAGTTAAAAGAACAGGAAAAAGAAAGAAGCAAAAGGCTAGAAAAGGTATAAATGTTGACAAGAGTGCACAAGATAGATTCAAAAGAATGTGAAAAAAAAAACAAAAAAAAAGAAAGAAACAGATAAAGAGGAATCAATAAGGAAGCTTAGAATCATACTCCTTTGACAACAATCTGATAGTGTGGTTAAATTGAAGAAATTTAGCAAGTCAAAGATAGTATTATCAGATAATGAGAGCAAAAAGAGCGAACAGTTTACATACTTTGGAGCTATGGTTAAAGAACAACAAGAGAAGGACATATAGAGTTGTACAGATTAGTAATGCATGAAGTAGGGAACAAATAGGCTAAAAAATGCTTATTACAAGTGCTTGGAGTGATCTCAGGACTATGTTTAGATCCACCCTCAATGAATAATGCTATTTGGAGTTTACCACTTCACAAAAATGTTAGTTGGAGTATTATGATAAGTGTGAAGTACATTGTTTAACTTTGGAGGCATGCACTATATATATGTTAGCGGATAGAAAGTATCCATTGTCAAAAGAAGCTTGCCAAGTGATGCTGAAAATGAAGCTTCTAGATGGAAAAATGATGAATATTGTTATAAACACTTGAGATGATTGAAAGCAAGCAGGATTAGAAAGTGATGAAGTTATCATTAGCAGTGGAGAATTTTTTAGAAAACTATGGACTATTATGAAAGTGAGATGGTTTGGTGTTGGCTAACCACCCACACAACCAAATGTTTATCAGTTTGTAACCATCTTAAATAGGCATAAGGACTGCTATTCCAAAGCAAACGGCTTGTAAAGAACATCCTCAAATCCGTTAATGGTTGACAGTTTACCAAAAACTGTATGGTAATCAATGCACCATAGTATTGCACTAAAGCATTGGCTACTCCAGAGCAAACGGCTACTGGTAAAGAGAATTCAAATCCGTTGATAGCTGATAGTTTGCTAAAAACTATAAGGTTATCAATGCACCTTGTTACTACAATGAAGCATTGACTAGTCCATAGCAAACGGCTCATGGTAAAGACATATCAAATCCGTTGATGGCTGGTAGTTTGCCAAAAACTATAAAGCCAACTTAGTTGGAATGTTGCTATGTAACTTGAAAGAGAAGACAAAGATTAACAAACAAAGTATGATCTGGTTTTTCAAAGAACATCAAACAGATCATCACTCAAGAGAAGCTAAGGACTTGAAGACATGCTTGGATACAATTCTCAAAAGCCTAAACTGAAAACAACTAAAGAAACTTGAAGTTAACAAGTGAAGTTCAAGTTTAGGGGAGGATTGTTAGGAATTTTGTATAACAGACTTAATTATGTTAGTATTGTAGTTAATTCTGCTAGTGTAATAGTTAGTACTGGTAGAAGGTTTATCATAGTTAGTACTGGCAGTATTAAATAGTTAATACTGTTTATGTAATAGTTAAGTCTGCTTACGCAGAAATTAGTTAGAGTTAAAGATATGCATGAGATATCTTAGGAAAAGATATGCATTATCTTTATATGTGTTTTGTAAAGCCCATTAGGGTTTCCTTAGTCTATAAAAGGAACCCGAGGCATAGTTAGTAGATATAGTTCTACAGAAGATCATAGAGATCATATAGGTAAACGCGTAAAACCCTAAAAATAAATTGTGAATTACATAATGTCATACAATGACCTAAAATACGAGGTGTTATAGTGAGGCTCTAAGCTCGTCCAAGCCTACGGCCTCCATACATCAATACATGGCTTGGACTACATCTGACACTAGATTCGAGTCAACTGATTTTACGGCATCTCAAGAGTTATCTCCTACAGATTCTCTGATGCAAGATGATTCCATCCCCGATGAGCAGGTACATTTGTTTGATGATGAAGACTCCGGGAATGATCACCTACCAAAGGCTGACTCGAGACAAGACTGGTGGAAACCACTACCTGAAGAGAAAAGACCAGCGACTCCTGAACCTTCTTGGACCATTCCTTCTTGTAATGTATCAGATATTGAGAAAAATTGGGCGTCTACGTTGGTTTCAACTTATGAAACCCCTGCTGAGAACTCATTACTTACAAAGACCGGAGACATGACGACTTTCATGAAATGGTACCGTCGACAAGTGAACAAGACCATGCTTACACAAGCAGATTTCGAAGGGCAGGCTTATGAAGTTGTTAAAGCCTTCTATCCAGATGTCATTCACCTTCAGTTCTAGATGGAGGAGTGTCACAAGATGTTCACAGATCAGATTGACTGGATGAATCCAGAAGGAGTTCAAGTCAGAGTCGATGTCAACCAACCACTGCCTCTCGGTGGTCCTCCAGGTCATGTCACTATTCAACCACAATTTTTCTTCAATAAAGACTTGGAGTATCTATGATATGGCAACAAGGGAAGCAATCCTGCACAATCGATTTCCAATATGAAGGCTGCTAGTTATCCTGACTTTGGGCTTGAACTGCTAGTGCCGAAACAAATATGGATTGATGATGTGTGCACCTATGACATAAGTCACTACAAAAAATTAGGTCTTTTAGGACCCTTTTGTAGGACCCTTTTTTAAAAAGCGTCCTAAAAAACATTTTATAAAACCATTTAACTTTTTAGTTTTATTATATTGGTTTATAATAGGACCCTTAATTAGTGCATCCTAATAAACTTATTTATAAGACACATTTTTAGTAAAGTCTTATTAACATAGAACATAATAGG
Organism: Tanacetum coccineum; assembly: GCA_026074375.1. Classification (NCBI taxonomy): domain Eukaryota; kingdom Viridiplantae; phylum Streptophyta; class Magnoliopsida; order Asterales; family Asteraceae; genus Tanacetum; species Tanacetum coccineum. The sequence continues at coordinate 8,358 of BQNB010069531.1, read as the reverse complement.
ACACTCGATATAAAAGTCCTATCAAATTAAGTTTATAGGACTCTTATTTCTAATGGTCTTATTAAAATAGAACTTTACACGACACTTAATATGTGTGTCCTATTACATGCATCTTAGAGGACGTTTATGCATTGGGGGTTTTATTATGATTAAACATAATAAGACACTCGACACAAAAGTCCTATAATATATCATTTTACGTGTGGCTTATTTGATATTCCTCTTATTTAATGTATTTGAATACTCGTGCATAGGTCCTAACAAAATAAGTTTTGTACTAATATGTTAATTATCTTAGAATATGACAATGCATAAATGAAAACTAATTTATCTTATGTTTTTATATAAATCGGTAAGGTCAAAGAAAATTACATTTTTCCTTTTCATATAGATCTAATTACTTGATTATCATCCAAATATAAGGCATTATGCATATGAATTGCGTTGATTCAAGCTTAATATGACGATTGTTTACCGAACACGAGCTTGAAATATCAAATTGGCCGGCCTTGAGTTTTTAATGATGATTTGAGATCGTGCTTAGAATTTAAAGCTCGATCGAGCTCGAGTCGAGATTCAAGCCAGATTTTGATTGTCGAGTCGAGTTCGAGCTTGGCGTTACTCGGTTCCTTCACGCCCCACCACACTACATACTACTTAGACATAATGTGGTGGAGCGTAAACAAGCCGAGTTACACCAAGCTCGAACTCGACTCGACTATCAAAAATCATGCTTGAATCTCGACTCAAGCTCGATCGAGCTTTAAATTCTAAGCACGACCTCAAATCATCATTAAAAACTCGAGGCCGACCAATTTCACTTTTTAAGCTAGTGACACATAATGCCAATGGCTTGTAGCTCAGTTGGTAATGGGTGGAGCAACTTTACGCCTAACAAGCACAAGGGTCAAGGGGTTCAATCCTCGGCACCCTATAGCCATAACCGCTGAGTGAGCTATGCCCCCCACATTATGAAATAGGGTTGAGTAAAATCAACCGAAAACCGAACCGAACCGACCAAAACCGAACCAACCATTTTCTGTTTGGTTTTCGGTTTTGTATATTTATGTCGGGTTTGCTCGGTTCGGTTCGGTTTCAGGTTAAAACAAAAAAAATACGTCTAAATTATCTATTCGGTTCGGGTTTGCTCGGTTTGGTTTCGGTTCGGTTTTAGTTTTGCTCGGTTCACTTCTGTTTGGTTTTCGGTTTGTGTTTTCGTCAAAGTCGATTTTCGGTTCGGTTCGGTTTTTTTCGATTCGGTTCGGTTTTGAACCGATGCTCAGCCCTTTGACATAATTTAAGAAAATGTGGCGAGTGTATAAAAGATTGAACACGGGGACTTGTTTTGTAAACTATAATTTTCTGCAACTCACCAAAATTGAGGGGAATATTAAACCGCCATTTATTTTAGCAAAATTAGAACTGCTATTCGAGGGTATATTAATTTTGGCGCTACGAAATTGAAATCTCCGCGTTATTCGTACACCTTTATGGTTAGTTTTTATTGATTTAATTTTGGTGAAGAAGTCAGTTATTGAAGCTAGGGTTTCGGTTTGTCTTCAATTCGAAGGTAAAATTTTTTGTTTCGAGTTTAAACTGGCAGTATAATCTTACATACTTAGTAAGCTATGTCATTTTTTTGATGATTGAGTTCTTACTATTTGCTTTGAAATGTGATCATGTGTGTAATTCTGATTACCAACATAGTTTACAAAATACTAATTTTATAACTTTGTGTTTGGTTGTGGTTAAATCCTTACAAGATGCTTCAATGTTTTAATTCTATAAACAAATTGGTCAATTAGTAAACTGATTATGGTTGAGAATGATGATTACTTTCATCAAACCTAATTGTGTTGTTAATTGTAGAGGTTTCCAGTCAACCTAATTTGTTAATTTGCAAGGTCTTTTAGATGAAGTATTGCTAATTAAACTTTGTTTAGTGAATTAGTGATATTGCCCAAGTGTATTCATGTATTTCCTTTTAAGAGTTTGTGATATTTCCTCAAACACAAAAATAGTACAGGTTATGTTATATTCTTGTGCGCATTGCAAGGGATTGAGATATGAAAGTTTTTTCTTTCTTGGTTCACGTTATTATGAGTAGAAAAAACATATCTACAACACAAATCAGAGGGTATAATGGTTGAAAAAAAAGCCACCTAAGAATAATATTGAGAAACTTACTTGGAACACTGATATGTCCATCCAAAGACATATGCAACCAATGCCATTATCTGATGTTGATGCCACATAACTACATAAGTATTATTAACTTTGCATATTTTCTCAATCGGTAATCTTCATTACTATAAAGAGCCAGGGATACCACAAATGAAACTATGTCATCCGCTAGCTATAAATTAGAACGTTGCCGGTGTGGATATGCTGCTAAAACTGTTATAGCAGACTGCAATTAACTCAGGAAGGAGATATTTATAGTGTCCAAATGAGATTGGTAAGAGTTCGTTGTTTTACCTAAATATGTAACTGTCATTTTAAGTCTTGGTAATATTAGAAGTAATTTGCAGACTGAGAAGAGTTTCCATTTTTTCAAGTGGATTGACCCTGAGCCACCCCACCCGTTGTCTTATTCAACTTTAGATTAGTTTCAATGGCAACCGAACAACAAAGTTACATCGGTTCAAGAAACGCAACGAACTGAAAAGGTCAGACTGCAATTTAGACAAAAAAATTATTGATGTTTCAGCAATGGAGCCTTTGAACCAGCGCATCATGTACCAAACACACACAAGGTAGGTCATTTTTGTTTGACTTTTTTACTTAACAAAACAACAACCATTTATTTGTGCAGGTGCAAAGTGTGCAGCTAACCATTTTATCCAAAAGATATACGAGTATATATATTAACAATTTACCTTGATTTTATCTTGCAGTGGAAACCATGAACGTACTTTTCCTAATATTGGACCTTTCTATGACACTCGGTCCTGATTCAGGTTGAGAGTGTGGTGTACCCGCTGAGCTCATGTACTACGTTCCTCCAGACAACCGAGCTATATTATGGTAAAAAAGTTTGTTTTTTTCTTTTAAAAATTAGTCAGCTATTAAACAAAATACCAACTTAAACTTTTATGATGTTTTCAGTTACTTAACAGATTATGGAATGTTCACTTTGGATAGCAGATTCGAAGCATGATTGCAGGGAGGGTTCAAAACAGTATGCATGAATGAGAAATTGCCTACATCTGTTGAAAGGTCCCAAACAACCATAGGGCTAATCTTTTCTGCTTAAATCGCGTACTTGGCTATTCTCCTAAAGAGTTGGTTAACTAGCAAAGTGCCTTTGAAGCTCACGGGTAGGCCACACATCAAAACCTAATGACGTGCAAATGTTATTGGAGTTGTGGTGCTATCAACTGATATTGTTCCTGGTTCCAAGGAGAGTTAATGAAAGAAGTTAGAAGTATCGTGATTGATGACCCTGAGTAAATGAAACACTTTTAACTAACTTAATCATTTATATCAGTACTGTTTGTAATCTTGTATGAAGTAATTATATCACTTATTGTTATTCAAAGGTACAAGAGTGAGCTGTATATTATGGGATAGCAGAGCACATACGTTTACTCAATATGCCGACAATAGAAAATAAATGTGCAATAACTAGTGGTTGCGCATCATTTTGTTTTGTTGTACGAGGTCCATGATCCTAAATATTGGTTTCTTTAGGGTTGTCCTAAGTTTAGGAAGTAGTGCTCTGCTCTACTAGCTCCATATAAATACCATCGATTCTGCAAGCATTCGAAGCTACCGCTCATAATTTGCTCCACCTAAGGTTCATGGCCGAGATGATGTACGTTTTTTCAAGAGTTTTTCTTGATCTTATTGAAATTTTATTAACATGTTGCAATCATATGATAATAAATACTCCTTTACATGCTGAATTTATGGGTTTAGTGAAGATTTAGTATTTTGCAAACATTCACGAGGTCCTGAGATAGCCTTTGATTAATGTGAAGATGACATGTCAGGTGTTGTGAAATCAAGGCTAGAGGCACTACTGAACTGGTATGTTTCAATTTCATTGCATAGAATTTTGAAAAGTTTTGTACATGATATAGCTACCATCCTTTTGTTCTTCTCTAGAATTAATGGCAATATGGCCATGTTCTTCAAACTTATTAGAATTGGGTAAAAATATAAGACGGGTTATACATGTTCGGCTCGACCAGGATATACCTTATAGTCATGGTCTTTTAAATTTCATAAAAACTGATAGTGATTAATATGTTTGATTCAATATTGATCCGATAATATGTTTAGTTGACCCACCAACAAGATTAATAGAAATACTATTCCCAAACGAGTTCGGGAGACAAGTTAAAAATTAGTGAAAAATTAATACTGCAACACCTGCTCACTACACATCAGTTTCATATTCTCGATCACTTGAGCTACTCAAACAAATTTTAGAGTTATATTAATGTGAAAAATATTCAATGGTGATTATGTGTTTACCCCCCTTCCTCGACGTAATAGGAGTTAAGAGGAACTTTTCCACGTAACATGTTCATAATATGCCCTAATTAAGTGTTACATTAGCGCACACACTCGTATACGTATACTAATTTTTAAATTTATAACCATGCAGGTTAACGAGGAAATTCAGAACGGAAATTCAGAAAGACGCTTTGGTAAGACAAGATGCATGTTTGAGATTCTATGAAGACTCCAAAATTACAAGCATACTCCTAGGCATGATTTTGTCACTCTTTAAAATAACAAAAAAAAAAAAGTTAAAAAAAAAAATAAAAAAATATCGGATAAACTTAAAAATATAAATCGAAAGTGTATGGTGCATGCTCAACAATGCACATAACTCATGTAAGACAGTATAGTGAATGAATTATGTAAGGATAATCACTGTTTATGAACATGATACTGCCAAACATTGTAGCTATATTACTATAAAATGCAACCACGAAATCCTCGTATTGTTAAAACATAATTACCAAAACACAAATATACAACAACCAATACGACCTTTAATCATGGATACTAAAAAAAAATCAAAAAACCCACCGCAACGCTGGCTTTCCATAACTCGTTAATTTAACATGGTTTTTTTATTTTGTAGTAGTTGCTGGGGATGATGCATGATGACTGAGACCATCTATTATTCAAGACCATGAGCTTCTACTTTGTTTGGTTCTTTTTTTTTCTTCCTGTTGTAGATAGCTACATAATGGCTAATGGCTCAAACCATTAACTTATACTTTTCTGTTTAATTTTGGAATACTTAAGCTTGATGCTATTATAAAGGAAATGGATTTTGTTCATGTTTATCGAGTAATATCCTTATATTTACTTGTCAAAATTAAGTCTTGTTAATTGTTTTGCATTTTTTGTTTTAGATATTGGTAAATGAAACATGTGTATTAGACTAAAGGTACTATTTTTATTTGATGATGGAATTATTTTTTCGATGTTGAATTTGGCCTTAACAACACATATATATTAGGACCTATATTTTGGTACTCATATAAGTGTTTATGCACTACTATTTCATCCTATGAAATTATCTTTTAGGACTCGTGAATGTGTCCCAAAACATAATAGAAGGTTAATGATTTAATAAAACATCGTAAAGCATCCTATTATGTGATCTATTATGACGCCATTTTGGTCTTATAAGACAATTTTATGGGACTAAAGAATTAGTTTTATAATGTTGGTGTTTATTAGGACGCTCATAAGTGTCCTAAATATCTATTACAACCCTTACCTAGAGGACACATTTATATTGGTCCTATTAGCTTAAAGGTCCCATAAACATATATTAAAAGACACTAACCGGCGTCCTAAAAACTATCTTTTCTTGTAGTGAGTGCAAAATATGTCATCTCTCACTGGTGGTTTAATCGACAGAAGTTCTATATTGACAGACATGATTCTCCGTCACGTCCAAAAGATGTCAGAACACATATGCGGATTCTCAGCGTCGTCAGAATCAAAGTATACTCAAGATACGGGTATGACTACTTGAGCGAAATTGTCCTCCGAAGAGCTGACTTCCAAGAACACACGATTGCGGAAAAAGATTTCAAGAACCTGTATCCCAGTGACTTTGAAGACCTGAATCTGCTTCTTTTGCAAGGTCATCTCGGTCATCTTCCTGGTTCAGACAAACGGATGCTATCTACTGCTGTCAAGCTATGGACCCCAAACTTGGTGATTCGATAGCGGGTTGAAGACTTTCAACTCAGCATTGAAAGCTACCAGACACAGTTGAACCTCACTAATGCAATAGGCTACGAGTTCAAGCATGATTATACCATCATTGAGTCTCCTCGAGCTGTAGTGTTCCCGGTAGATAACAATGACCGAAAGATAAGGAGGTTCAATAAGATATACAAGTTCAGTGATGGGACGTTGACACGTATTCTGGAAGCACTAGATTACAGTGTTAAGGAATTCAAGGTCAAGCAGCTCAATCCGGGTATGAATACGCGATTTTGGACTGAAAAGGACGTGACAAGGAGCAAAGAGTTCATAGCGGCAATTGAAAGGCGACTGAAGACGAGAAGGATCTACCAGAATCTGGAATGCTTTATTGGTGGACGTGTTCGTGATATTGACTACAGACTTCTTTAGAGAACGAAATGATATCGCCATTCCATTTTAAATGTCAATATGATGTGTAATATATTATTAACTTTGTACATTATATAGTAGTGTAGCAATAGTACGTTATGTGTCAGGGTATGAATTTTTATGAATTTTCATTAAATTCAAAATCTTTCCAACCGATCATACCTGACACTAACAGACTCCCTCATTATTTGAGGGGGAGCATATATCGGTTCCAATATCGGCTTATATTTAATCAAACCACATTTTCTCCTAAATTTTTTTGTAACATATTTAAATCAATTGAGATCCTAAATCTCAAAGGGTTTGAAATTTTTGATCAGGGGAGAGAATGTGACTTAAATATTAAATCTGATAAAAATATGATCTATTAAGACTCAAGCAGGTACTCCTCCTTCCTTATGCCAAACAAATTCGATTACCGATGCACTTGTTGAGGGGGAGCGTTTCTAAATAATCAAAACAATCAAGGTACAATGGCTTTGATATCTATATCACAAGTACCTTGATTGATTTTTCAATTAGTTTTATAGCGAAGTGAACTGTACCAAAAGACCGACCCTGTACTTACTTTATCAGAGTTATAAGAATGGTAAGGTTAGGTATATGTTCCCATGATCCTGCCAGAGCCGGAGAGATCTACCTAGGGACAATCCACTAGTTAGTGTAGAAGTCCTTAGGTATGATTACAAAAGGAGTAATGTGAGAATAACGGAATAGTGCGGACTGAGATGGAGCTAGTACTGGAACATACCCAACAAGGTACTAGTAATGAAGTCTCGGTAAGCACTAAAGGGGTTGAAGAATGAAAAAGAAATGTTAAGATAAAGGGTGAAAAGAAAGCAGCCCTTCTTAAACATTAGGCAGAAACCGGGTCACTACATATGCTGTCAGAATCACATGGTTGATTGATGACATTGAAGACAAGTATCATGGACCCAGTGATACACTGCACAACCCTCCCTAGCCACTCAAGATCCCTCAAAGGATTCTTGTTTCATTCTCACAGAGATCAATACATTTTTATCATCTCTCTCACTCCGAGTTAGACGATATTGAAAAGGTGGCAGTTCGCTCCAGCCTCCGACTACTAAAATCAAAAGTGCACTATTAAGTCTAGAGCCATGAGATCATCTATAAATCTCGTTAGGACACTAATACAAAATAAGCTTGTTCATCACACACTGTGATAAAAATTAAGATCCTAAGAGTCCTACGCATTATCCTCGTGGTATTGCTAGAACATCCGAGTGATATGTAAGTACTCACAATGAAGATGGAAATCCTTCTAGAGCCATCATCAAACAAGCTCTTGGTAGGTAACTTGTGAGATCCTTGGTATGTGCTTAATTACACATACCATTTTCCATTAAAAACGGACTTAAATGACTAAAAACGTACCAAAAATACATCGTATTTGTATGTTTTGCATTTGTATTGTGCAGGAAACGGATATTTAAGAACAGGACAAAAACAAAGCCACAAACGACAAAACCGAGCACGGAATGGAAAAGACAAAGTCAAATCAAATCCAAAGTCAGTCAAAGTCAGAAAGCCAACCCCAACTTAGTCTAAAGTCATCCAAATGAAGAAAATACAACTTGAGGGACTAAAATTGCCAAACCTCAAGTTGTATTACAAGAGTTAAAAGACAAGGGTCGAAATTGCAAACCATGTGAAGTTTGCAATGAAGTTATAAGACTTGAGGGGCCAAAGCTACCAACTTATCCAAAGCCATTTTTC
>BQNB010069530.1:2633-33457 GCA_026074375.1 Tanacetum coccineum | reverse complement strand
TTTTTTTGTATGTGCTTTTAAACCGTTTAGCAAACGGCTATAATTATTTCCGCCACTCGCCTTCGATGAAGTAGCCCCACCATTTGTTTGAGATGATTGAGTTGGGTTACCATATTTTGCATAGTAAAGATTATACAAACCTTCTAAAGATTCTTTAAAATAACTTTTTGACTAAGATGCAAAATGATCGTCAAAAAACTCCAAATCCGTACTTATCGACTCGATAAGATAGTCTATCCCGTTTACGTTAAAACATGGATTTAAAGCGGCTGCACAAGTAATTATCGGTGGCATGTTTTAAAAATACTTCCTAAGTATTTTCTTCATTGGTTTAATCATACTTGACAATATACCCCCTTCAAATTCATATTCGCTTAATACCGTACTCATGAAGAAAATCTGTTGAAGTACCAATGGAGATGTTGGGTAGTAAACCCCTGATAAAATTCCGTGGCATTGTTAAACACTTCAAGTAATTTGGTTAAAGATTGAATAATAACCCAATTTTCAGCCGAAAAATGATTACACCTATTCTTATTGGCCAAAAGGTCATGAAAATACGCCAAAGTATTTTGTTGTTTCAAACCACTTAGGAACATATGATAAGTGGAGTTCCATCGTATTGAAACATCTCAATTTGGTCGTAAACAAGGTTTCTCTGCATCTTTACAGATTTTAACATAGCGTTATCGGGTTCTTGCACTTGATTTGAAAATATCTTTTAACATTGACTTAAAAGACTCTCTTATTGCATCAATCGCGGGGACCCCTAAACCAGCTTGCACAATCAAGTTAATGATGTGTGCAACACAATGACTATGATAAAACCTACCCCCCATTGGTGGATCGAATTTTAATTTTAGTTTATCCATGGCGGATGTGTTGTTGCTAGCATTATCCAATGTAATTGACATAACTTTTGTTAGGTCACATTAATCTTGAATCAATCATATCGAACATGTATGCATAGAGAGAATAGTAGATAGAGGCAAGTATTTGAAATTCATTTGAAATAAAAAGGAGGGAAAACTGAAAGAGTTTGTTACAAGTGCATCACCCCTCTAATGAAGATTAGAGGGGTATTTATAGTTAATGGAAGGAGGCTTCCCTTCCTTATTTTCCTAACTTGTCACATCTAGTCCCTAGACTTTGGTAATTATGTTATTTCATTCTTTTAGCATAATATACCTTATTACAAACTACTTTGACATTATTAAAAGAAACACTAATTACTTAAATAATACAAAACCACATAATCGACACTTTTAATGATCCTAACAATCTCCCCCTAAGGGTCGATTATTCAGGGCGTTCTCTTCTTGATCCAAGTGGTCTTCCATTCACGTACATCTCCCATCTTCTCATCTGCCTTCGATGCTTCAATCTTTCTTCAATCTCTTCTTCAAACAACTTCAAGAATTCTGTTTCATCTTTGGTGAGATCTTTTTGTACGTATCCATACTTGACATTATTATTATAACTCTTCAGACCTTCTATCACTCTATTTAACGTTGCATCACAAAACTTATGTATCTCTGAATGTCTCATCACCCGTTTCTTTTTCTTGCTATTCTTGTAAATGATTCCATGAACAGGCTCATAGATGATCGAGAACATTTCATGATCTTCAATTCCTGGGAAAGTCATTGTTGGTGCAGTGAGATTAACCTTCTGTTGTTAGCTTTCAATTCCAAGTTGGAAGTCATGCACTCTTTCTCATATCACTGTACTTCTAATGAATACCGATAAAGACCATAACAATCCTGTATCTGCATAATCCGGTACCTTGCCATTCATAATCAACAAGTATATGTCCTCAATATCGTTCTTGTTAAGATTCTTGTAATCAGGCTCGGTAATTGATACAATGCAATCATTAGCTCTCCTTGCAACAATCTCTGTGATAAACTTGTGTTCATGACCCAATTCCCAATATGTCTTGATGACTTGAACGATTTTTGAGTTTGAATAAATCTCTTCCTTTGATTTTCCAGGCTCTTTCTGTTTCCTTATGTAGAAGATCTTCGCATGAGGATTCTTCCAATGTTCAACACCATATCGAGCATAAGGATTGAATTTCTTTACACACTTATTCACCCATCTGGAAGTTCGTTCTTCAATATCATCATCGTTGAAGATAATTGCTGGAAACTTGTGAAGTGACAATACTATCTTCTCGGGTCCAGAATTTCCTTTCTTCAAATACAAAAGGTCTTGATTAATCAGAGATAATGCTGGAGCTTCAGGATCTTTTTGACAGCTATGAACTAATGGTGTGGTCTTTCGTGGATGTGGAGAGACAAGAATTTCTTTTCTACTCTCCCAGACAATGTCACTCTTCAAGAAATTCTTCATCTGATCAATGTGATACTGATGCTCATCTCCTGAAGTACATCTCTGTCTCAACATCTCATCAGCCATCTTTCTCAGCTTAGCTTCATCAATGGTCAGCGATACTTCTTCCATAATGTCTTGTGATACTTGCTTCGTTGGTATTTCATCATCATCTGAAGCATAAGAGTCAGTCCAAAAATCAAAATCATCATCTTGCTCTTGATTTCCTGAAGTTGATGGAGCTTGTTCCTCTTGAAAAACTTGTCCAGACGATGACTCTCCAGACACATATGCTTCATACTCAGATGTCTTTTGCCGCTTTGCACTATTCTCCCCCTCAGGATGAGCATCATCATGAGGATCGTCCTGATCTCTTGGGCGAACGGCAGAAGGTCTACATGTAGTTTGTGGTACCTGAAGATTCTCAAACTTCATCTGAAGTGCAAGCCATATTGCTATGTCTTGTTGTTGCAATTGAGGATTGTCTTTCATAGAGAGATATAGTTGATATTGTTGTTCTGGAATAGAGAGTGTTTGTGTTTTAGCTGGATGAACATGAAGGATGTGACCAGTGCATTTAACTTCATACTGACGCATCGACTGAGAAGGATGTTGATTATCAATTCTTATCTGAATTTTGTGAGGAGATTTCAGCTTGTATATTCCCTCGCTCTTGTAAAATAGCTTTAGCAATCATCTGTTCCATCTCTTCTTTAGTCTTTTGTCTTTTCATAATCAGCCCTTCCGCAACATACACTGGAACTTGATCTCTAACCTGCTCAGGAACTTGATTTTTAACCTGCTCCTTAATATGCGTATCTACCATAGTAGGTAATGATTCGACCATTACTTCTTGGAGATGATCAGCAAGAGTATCGAATGACTTCCTTGACAAAAATATTTCTTTGAGAAAATTCACACAAATATGTATATCCGTCACCTTTAACTCAAAAGAATTCATTGTATCATTTAAAACCGAGCAGGTTTGGCTTTGAATAATGATAGAAGTCGATTTGTTTTAGATAATTTGGGTGTTGGGTGATCTTAATGATGATGTTGTTTGAGTGTCGGTTTACCATCATTCCTAGAGTTCTCAGTATTCCCAAGATACGAAGATTAGTATGATCCTAGGGAGTTTCTACTTGGTGTAGGGGAATCTGATATCCTAGACTCCTCTACAATCTTCCCTTTCTCCCTTCGCTTTAATTCATACACTTCATCAGTTATTTCCTCCTCCTCTTCATTAACATTGACATGTATGACAACATTAGTAATTTCCACCTCTTCATCATTAGTGATCTCCACCTCCGGACTTTCCTTATCACTCCTGGGCTCTAACCTAGTGCCGAGAATCTTTGGTTCATCATTCCTAGGAGGTAAACTATCATCAATAACATTCTCAGATCCTTTCATTAATCTTTTCAATCCTTCGAAGCCAAGTGCTTTTTAACCATTCCACATTTTCACTAGCTTCTTTCTCTTTCCGACATTTGTGCTCATCAAGACTTTACTTGGTAATGTATCATGTAAGATCATCTCATCTCTTTATCACATTGCACTGGAGCTTTGGGGGGGTTGGGAGGTAGACGTGTAGATCTCCTTTCAAGAAGACGAAAACGAATCACAATAGATCATTTTGGAGCACTTGACTCTACTGTATCCATTTTAGGGGTAGGTAACCTAGGGGCGCTAGGTGTCCTATGTGTTCCTTGGGTAGACTCAGTCGGTTTGTGACTGAGTCAGAGGAAACTCTTAATCCAAACACCTCCGCATACTTCCTATAATTATGCCGTTGCTCATCTCCATCAGTGATCATCCATCTGGAATTGCATGCAACTTTATCTTTGTGTCCTCCCTGAATTAAAGATATTTTTCATTATGTCATCATCTTGCAAATTAGAATACATGTCTCGAGACACGTCCTTGAATTTCAGGAAGATAGTAAGTAATTACTAACGATGATCCTTTTGTAAATCTTGATACAAAAACAAAGATGTATGGATATGAAGAGAATAGTAAAGTCCCATCCCTTAGTAGCTCCACATAATCTACATGAATGTTATTGACAAAGCAATACATCATTGCATATCTACAACGACGGTTGATCCCAACGATGACACGTTTTGTCCCAGCAATTGGAAAATATCTTGCATAACGGTTTGCCATGGTTGCAGACGACCCATGTCTTAAAGCTTGATGATTCTTAGATACCTGTAAAGCCAAATTGTTGTTTATCAGAATGGAACCATGTCATAAAATGATGGTGGTGGCACGAATGAATTTGTGATTGATGTCATTGCTTGTGGGTAAGCGAAAGATTGTCCAGAAGTCATCCAGTGAAAGAGAAAGCTCTTTCTAGTCAAGCATAAAACTTAGAGCTATACATTGATCCGTATTCCTTCAAAGTATGCTAGAATTTGCCATATAAATCCATGGTACAAGGAGAAGAAGCACAAAACTAATCGTAAAGGTATGATTCTTATGATATTCGATCATTATTTTTGCTTCGGGTGGACACTACATATCAAGATCAACTTCTTGTGCATCCATAAGTCATATCGTTTGTTCAGAGGAATACAGTTCGTTCTGGATAACATCATCTGGCATGTTGGTGTTGAGCCACGATGAATACTGAATGATTAAAATGGTAGATGTTAGGTAACAAATAATTCTTTTGACATATTTGTCTTTTCCCACTCTGTCTGTTTTGATATGTATCTGGCATTCCTTATTGAACATATTTGATCAGTTTCTTCTCTATGTGCTCGTTCTTGCTTTTTTCTAGCACATGCCATAGCGCTTTATTCGAATTATTCTTTTGATTTATCATTTTTGTGTGGTTCTGTGCAATTCTTTTTCGAACACACTATTGATTATTTTTCCGTATGGATTTTGCTCACTCATTCTGTTTTAGAAAATCCTCACCAGAAATTCTTGTGACATGATACTCTTTCAAGAATGATGAAGATTTATCATTTAGATTTTAATCAAGACTCTTTTTCTAAAAAATAAAGAAAAGTTATTCAACTTCTAAAATTGTTTTGTTGAAAGAGTATCATTTTGACACAATAACAAATTTTGATTCCAGAAATCATTTGACAAAAACTTTCTTTATAATGATAACATAGAATCATCTAATCACAAACCACAATTGAATGGACACTAAGTCACTCACTCCTCATTCTGTTCATTGCAGAAAACTCCAAAACCGGACATGACGTTAGTCCACTTGAAATAACATTAAGATTTGGATTTTGCAGATTCAAGTTTATAAAAAAACTTTTCACTTTTACTTTTTGTCATGATTTCTAAACAATGAAGACAAACATATCTAATTCAATAATTGAATGGACACTAAGTCAACCCACACTCATTCTGTTACATTGGAAGAAAAAACAGAAAACGCCGAAACCGGACATGACTTTAGTCCACAAACAATTACAAATAAGAATCTTAAATGACCCATCAACTAGAATTCATAAAAAACTTTATTTCTTTCCTCCAAAATTATTTGATGTTTTCACCACACATGAGAAACTGATCTTTTTGTTCCACATACATTCAAACATTAATCATCATAATCATTAATCATCAAAATTATTTCTTTCTCAATACAACTTCACTTTTCCACAAACGCATTTTACTGAATTTTTTTTGACACCACCGAGTTTGACTTTTTGACCCTTCTGAGTTTGACTATTTGACTATTACTGAGTTTCACAAACTAGATAAACAATGAATCATTTTAACTTATGAAAAAACCAAATTCGATTCGATTTATGTTCTATTATCATTTTTCAGACTCCAAACAGTAGACAAACAATCAAACTCGATAATAATCAAACTCGATAAACATCATACACTTCTGAATTTCAATTTCAGCGACTAGTTAACCATTCCTAAGCTATTTATCACTTATTTCTACATAAACATTGTTTATTATCGTCCTTGATTTCAATCTGTGTGCAATAAAATCATACAAAACAACAAACTCGATTACCTAAATATTACCGAGTGTAAACTCGATAATGCAAACACATGTATTATTTGAACCACAAATCATGCCAACTTACGTTTGAGTAAGAAAAGTAGTTGTAATCGTTGTAATAAACTCGAAAGACTTTCGTTGATTTTTCTACTCAAACTCGATAAGATGACTCGGTAAAAGAAAAGTTAAAATGAAAAAAATTTCTTCCTTTTATAGCAACCGAAAAAGATTCAGAAATTACACTTTCAGTCCCTTTAGTTTTACACTTTGAATTTTAATTTTGATTTTTTCAAAAACTCCCTCCGAGTAATTGAAGTCATTTCAAATTTTCAACCATTATCAAAAACTCCCCCTTGGAATAAAATATACTCCAGCACATGTCAGAAAAATAAAATGTTTGAGTTTTTAATAAAACTCCCCCTTGAAAAAATATATCATATTTCAAATTCTTTATTGAGAGATCATTGTTTTTATTATTTCAGGAGAAATGATGTTATATTGAATAATTTTATTTTTCAATTACCCCCCGCAATTATGATTCATTTTTCAATTGAAAGCTTTTTATAAAATAATTTAGAATCATAAAATCAATCATGTGAATCTTTTAAATTATTATTTTTATTTATTTTTTTTTATAAAGAAATATACAAATCTTTTTTGATTTTGAATTTTCATTTTTCTTTTGTATTTGAAATTTTGTTACATATATTTGATGTAATGATCTTTTCAAGAAGATAACTTTGTCAGGCTTTCCAACTGTGTTGGAGTCATACATCTCAACCAAATGCGATGAAGCAGATACTCAAAGAGTTCTTTGGAAAGCCTTTAGTAAAATAGATTCGCAAGTTGGTTATTTGTCCTGACAAAATAATTTCCACATTACCCTTCTCAACATGTTCTTTAATAAATGATATCGTATGTCAATATGCATAGTCATAAGTGCTGAACCGGATTGCACGATAGAAAAAGTAAAATGATAGTAATTGCACTCCTGATTCACAGTACGATCGAATCTGATTGTTACTGTATCCATAGTCTAAGCTGTATGAGTTCGCATCCAAATAACTTTGCACTAGCAATGTATACAAGAAACATATCAGACCTGAAAAAAAAAAAAAGAAAAAAAAAAAATCAGGCATAAGACATCACAGTACCATCTTGTTTTTGAACTCCAACTCACGAGCTTTCCACCTAGAAATTGCAATCCTCCTTGATTGTTTTTTTTTGCTTACAATCATCTTTCCATCCAGCATGGTCCGCATCTGAATAGGCAATTATTAAATCCAGAATCCTTCGATACCATAGGGCCCAAAGTAATAGTCTGTCTCAGGTATCGAAAGATCCGTTTAACCTCTTTGAGGTGTTTGACCGTAGGACGTGCTTGATAACGAGCACATACAAAAGTAGCAAAAGCAATGTCTGGATGACTGGCTGTTAGGTACATTAGCCCTCCTACATACACGACGAATAATCCGTTTGATTAGTAGAGTGCCTTCAAATCAACATCCGTTCTTCTAGTTTTTCCAATGTGTACTCATTGAGACACATTCATTTTTAACCATGTTTCTTTAACAACTCAATTGCATATTGTGACTGACTTATGAATATGCCACGGGGAGATTGATGAACTTGAAGTCCAAGAAAGAACTTTAGTTCACCCATCATCGACATTTCAAAATTTATTTTTCATTAGGTTTGCAAAACGTTTTGAAAAATCTGGATTTGTTGAACCAAAAATAATGTCGTCAACATATACTTGAACAAGTAATATGTCTCCCCTGTGACGTCGTGTGAACAAAGTCGGGTCAATAATACCTTTAGTGAACCCATGTTCAATTAGAAAAGAAGACAATTTGTTCATACCATGCACGAGGTGCTTGCTTAAGACCGTATAGAGCTTTTTTCAACCTATAGACGTTGATCGGAAATTTCTGGAATCAATAAACCCTTCAGGTTGGCTGACATAGACTTGCACAACCAAGTTAACGATGTGTGCAACACATCGACTATGATAAAATATGTCATCCATAGGTGGACCATGTTTTAGTTGTAGTCTACCAATTGCTTTTGTATTGTTCCTAGCATTATCTAACGTAATTGATTTTTTTTCCTTCCAAATGAAATTTGACAAACACTTTTTTCAACATTTTAAATAAAGCAACTCCCGTGTGGGGAACCAAAAAGTATTCAAATGCAATGACCCGCTTCATTATTTGCCAAGTTTCGCGCTCAATCCAATGTGCGGTAACACAAAGGTAGGAACCGAGCAAACCACGAGGAGCGGACCAAACATCCATTGTTATGTTGACACTAGCATTTAAATTAAGAAAACCATTTATTAATTGTTTTTGAGCTGTTTTCCATAATTTCATTGCATCACGTTTTTGAGTAGTACGACTTACATGATTATACTTTGGTTAAAGATGGTTTTGAAATACCCTCGTCATTCGAGAGTTGTCAAAGTGGTTGAATGGTAAGCCTTCTTGAATCACCAAACCCGCGAGTTGTTCACGAACAACATCCGGATTATACACAAAAAGACTCCCATCTCGAGCCATAGACGATTGACCCGCTTCGGGAACCGACTTGAGTACTTTACAATACTTTTGGGTGATATGATTCTTCAACGTTGAGTTGGATCCCGTCGGCAAAAAATGAAAGTAATACTTACATTGAGCCTTGGTCGACCCATCCGACATCTTGCAAAGGTTGTAGTTATGCTAAATTTCAGGGTTTCGGGTAGTTGGTACAACTTGAACAATCGTCGGTGCACTTGAAGCACCAACATCGGCGGTAGTTGAACTGGATTGAGTTTCCATTAGTGAAAGAAATTCGGTTTTGCTTTTGAAAGTGTTTTTTGCTTATGATTGTGAATTGTAAAGTTGTACGTGAACCAACACACAACCCCTCTATTTGTACTAAACATAAAATGGTAAAATGGTAAATATTACACCCAAAAATTCCAAAAAACACTCCTCCTCGCTCCTCACCCGTTTGAAATTCAAAATTCGAATTAAAAAAAACCCGCCAAAAACCGGTTCCCAAAACCTGTCTACAAACCGGTCTAAGATTTGAAAACCCCAACCGGTTGGGAACCGGCGGTTTGGCCAAAAACCGGACCGGTTTTGGTCAAACTCGATTTTGACCGATTTTGGTTTTTGGTTTTTTTTCGGTTTCGGTTTCGGTTTTAGGTGTTTTTATGCACCTCTATCAGTAGCTAAGCGTAGAAAGTAGACCATATAAACTCAAGCAAACCGAAATTGTCTAACCTGAAACAATTTGTTGAATATATGTTAGTTGAAATCAATACGAACACAAAATTTAGTAAAGACCCAACGACCAAATTCTAACCACTCATTTTTTTTCAAAATAAAAAAATCTCATTTTCCACATCTTTTTTAAAAACAAAATATCTTGCTAATGGTAAATCGTCATGCGACAAAAAATACACCATCGCAACGAGTATTTTTTTTATCTTTCAGTAGATGGACACTTCGATATACTTTCGACGAATTTTTTTTTGATTTTTTTTCTAGTTACGTTTGAAAAATCATATGTTATTTGTATCACAATCACATGTGATTTCATAAAATCACATGTGATTTGTGATACAAATCACATGTGATTATTCCAGACGTAGCAAAAAAAAAATTTGAAAAAAAATTCATCGAAAGTATATGGAAGTGCCCCTCGCCGCTATGGTATGTTTCGTTTTGTGTAACGATTAACTTTTTGTGAGATATTTAATTTTTTTAAAAATGTGGAAAGTGGGTTTTTTTAATATAATAAAAAAATGGATGACTAAGATTGGTTTATTGGATCTTTACTAAATTTTGAGTCTATATTGAACTTTTCTCATATGTTACTAGCCTTAAAGCCCGCCTGATGGGCGAATTAGCTCTAATAATTCTTATAGGAAAAAAGATGGAGTAAAAAGTAAGGTTTTCAAGATCGGGATCCTACCTAGTATCATCTTCGTCTTTGTATGATCGAGATCATAAAGTCGGATCGGGATCGTAAGATCTTACTATAATGTCATTATCTTAATAATCTTTGTAATATTATACAACACAAAATCATATGAATGGTTCAGAGAAATGTTGTCCTAAATTATTATTATGAAATATTTAAGAAAATTAACATGTTGTTTTTTAAATTTTACGAAACACAACCCATAAATTTGTAGTTTTTTAATTTGTGGTTCGAGAAAAGTAAGATCGGATCAGAGTAGATTTTAAGATCTTATGGTCACGATCGAGATCTTATAAGATCTAAAGTCAGGATCAGGATCAGGATCAAGATCAGGATCAGGATCAGGATCTTAACAACCATGGTAAAAAGCTTAATAAGATCACGTTAAAAATATAAAACAAACAATAAACTAATGTAAGTTGAAAAACATGAGAAAAGCTAAATATAGTTAATTGCAAAAAATAGAATAATAAATAAAATCACATCTATCTATCTATATTATATATAAAGCAAATTTGTATCTCTCTCTTCATTCAATGCAAAAAAATTAAGTAATACAAGTAGTGGTGCACATTGTACAACTTTTAATGCAACCTTTTATCACAACCATTCACCACAATTAAGTAATTTAATGCAAAAAAATAAGTAATACAACTATTGAAGCATATTGTACAACCTTTAATGTAACTTTTCACCACAAATTTTCACCACCATGAATGTCACTTTTAAAACACCCCTAAAATGAAAATACATGTTATTATACATATTATACAAACTAGCACACAAAGCTTAATACAATTTAGGGTAAATTACACCGTTCGTCCCTAAACATAAGCCAGATTGCGGATTCAATCCCGAGATAACGAGGGTCAATGTCGTTAATCCTTTAAGTCGATTTTTGTTACCCGTTTGGTCCCTCGAGCCCCGTTATACATAATGGGTGTTAATTTGACTTTTCTACGATGGGCAGTAACGTGAATTTATATTTTTGTCATTATTTCACCGTTGGTCCCTGGCTAAAAAAAATTCGTTCTTTTGTTTTTTTTTCTAACGGGTGTTTTATTGTTGATTTTTTTGTCGTTTAACGCTTGCACTATTGGTCCCTGAATCGTTTCTATGTATTATAAATGATGGTTTGCAAAGTATAAGACATAAAATTATTAAATGGTTCGTTGTGCGTGTGGTTTGGTAGTTGTGATTAGAACATTATGGACTAATCGGAATTCAGGTTGTCGTTTCTATGGTTGTCCTACACTTTTAAGTATGATCCGATCCAAAAACATGTAATGAATCATTTTGTTTGTTTATGTAGGATCCCGATTAACACTTCATAACACGATTCAATCAAGAAACTAGAAAAGAGAAGATTGTTTAGAGAGAGAGAGAAGAGAGAGAAATGAGAGAAAAAAGAGAAAATTTTATTATGAGAGAAAATGAGATAGATATTTTGAACTACTTTTCTTTTCTAAATAGAAAAGAGTTTATATACCCTGTCGCGTTAAATGACGCGCGGGATATTTAACTAGGACCCGGGCTCGGGTTTTGCTTGGGATTAAACCCGAAACATATACAATATTAGATTAACTATCGAGCCCGATTCCCGATATTATCCTATTACAACATTAACTAATTAAAGACCGAAGCTCCATCGTAGAGTGACCGAGCTTCCTTGTTCGACTCAATAAATTGAGGCTAACAATCTCCCCCGAAGTGAGGTCTTGAACACGTCATAGGTATGTAGGGGTGGCGTTCACTAAGAGCGAGGAAACACTTTCAATTTATTATACTTTGGTTTTTCTAATCTAAGTTAGTCTAAATTATGTTAAAACTAGTTAATCTAAATCTATTGGATAGGTCATTTTTAGTCTAGAGACTAGCACGCAGTTGGTGGTAACTAATAACAATTCAAGGACACTAAAAAACACTATTCGGGCAAATTAACAAATGAATAAAAAAGAGAGAGCTAGCAAATATAGAAAATTGTATTAACATTATTAATCCTACTTAGAAGAACGGTTGGTTGGTTTTTTAGTGCAATGATTACTTATCTCGAGGCACGGCATATAATTCTTAAGACTTAGGAATTATCGTCTTCCTAAGTCCTAGACACATAGGATTTTATACATAATTTTAACGCATACACATAAATTTCTTATTTGCTGATTATAATTTTACATCTTATGGGATTAAAGCAATGCGTGTTATGTTAAACCCTAGGCTGTAGTGATTTACCACTTACTGATTAATGGCAATGCATACACTAGTAGTCCACTAACGAAGTTCTTTACCAATTGATTAGAAGTACTCGTTGATACCAGGTCACTTATGCTTTAACTAAGCTACAATCAAAGGTAAAGATAGGTCGTTAATTGTGATCTATTGGTTAGATGTATAAAATACTTTGGGAGTACTATCCGGCATTCTCGATTACTTGGTCCGTATACTAGATCCAGTTGAATAATAGGTTCGCATACAAAAAGCACGTAATACAAGTATATATTAAGTTGATAAACTTAAAACAAGCAATTCAATGATTAAATTTAGATATCAAGATAAACAACCAAACATTGTAAGATCTTATGAACAATGGATAATACCGAGTTAGCCTTCAAATCATAATTAATAAAATAAATAATGATTTACGCCAAGGTAAACTACCGAGTTATTGATTGATTACCAAAAACCTAAACGATTACATAAGTATAAGAATTACAAGTTGGACTACTGTGGAATAAATCGCGTTGCTCCGACCTCTTCTACTTCTTTTTCTCTCTAAAAAATCGACTTTTATGTTTAGGTTATCGAGAATATGATTTGCACCACTTAAAACTCTTTTACAAGTTTTCTATTTTAAGGCTTGAAGTCGGTTCTATACGGCGTATCCAAAATGTTAGATACGGCATATCAGAGGTTTCTTGGAGTAGGGACCACGTTTGATATCTTCTAGAATATTTTATTTCCATATAGCTTGAATACGGTGTATTGCCTTCTTCTGGATATGGCGTATTGGATCTTGTTTCCTTCGTGGTCTTTGGTGAGTGCAGGCACAGATACACCGTATCTTCCTTGATGGATACGGCGTATTGGTTGTCAGAACAGTAATCTTCAAAATATCTTTGTTTAAGCTCTAGAATGTGTGCCTTTTAGTTAACTTTCACCAAGTACTCCATAATTATTGTAATTCTCAAATATAAACGATTATGTAACAATTCTTTGCAATAATTATACAAAATGGGTTAATTACATGGGATAAATGATGCTATAAAATAGACGTTATTTGATGTCATCAAATATCCCCCCACTTGAATCCTACTCGTCCTCAAGTAGCCTTTAGAAGTTTATAAAAATGTATCCCTAAGGATTTTTTTCATTTAAGCATTTATTTGATCTATTACAAGTACACAACCAAACACCTCACGAAATAGGAAGATGAAAACACTCAAATCACTCAACTAATCTATGTGGTAACATGTAACTAATTCGCTCAATTGCTCAGTCATGACGAGTATTCTATCATAGGCTTGGCAAGGATATACATCTCCACCACTAGAGCTAAGGAGTAACAAGTTTATAAAGGTAAAATGGGTTTTTTTTTATTGTAAGGCTTCTTAGGGCTTGTTCATTCTTACAATCTTTTACCAAAGTATCACACAACAAGCAGCTGAAGAACACATGCAATGGCGTATACGACGGAATAGACATGTGTGTTCGACCACATCCTCATTCGAGTTTAACCAAGGGTTAGGATGAAGAATGATATAGGGTAGGGATCTTCTAACTTTCACCCTAGTAATAAAACAACAAGGCAGCTGAGACATGCATACATGGCCGTAATGATGGAATAGACATGCATGCTCGTACACATCCTCATTCGTGTAAAACCCATGGTTAATGATTAGGAAAGGGAATTAAATTGTTGTTAAACAAAAATTACGAAACAAATAGACTAGGTCCAAGATATAAGTTGCTAGACACTTTTTCCGACACGTTTTACCTGGATTATGGACACAACTATTTACAAACATCTTGATCATTGATCAAAAACAACAACCAAAGTTGGCGTTCCCACAACGGTCAACTTCCCAATCATCCTATACTTTTACAAGACAAGTGGCGATATCTACCGCTTTATACAATACTCTACATCGTTGACTTATAAGACGTATCAACGAATAATCGATCCTTCATATAATTCCTTCGGTCTAAGCTTTTACGATTATCTCCAAACTTTCCTTCTCTTTTTTGTTGCGATTTTTCTCATTTTTTCTGATTTTTTTTGATTTTTTTTAACACACTATGCTACGAAACTCGGTGTAATTTCACCATCTTCATGATCATAATAACTCCGGATAATTCCTTCGGTAATTCTTCACTCTTCGGACGTACCAATAATCGCGTTGGTAGTTAAAATTTTACATGAGTTTTGACTAACTTCTATGCATTTCCCATTTGCAATGTGCAAATTTTCTTTCCTACCATACCAAAGATAGAAAAAAGCTGACCACAAGACTAGGATATACATTACGTTACACTTTAAGCAACTAGCAACTGATAAATGCGGACAAATTAACAGGGTCGGATCAGGTTGTAAAAGGTGTAACAATTAAATTGTTTGTGTAATCCTAAAGGACTTGGCTCTATTAGTTTTTCTAGGGGTCTTATCTTACGATGAGAGTAAACAAAGGGTTTATACAGGGATGTAACTAACAAGTGAAGTTAGTTAATAAACAACATATAAAGGCTTTTTGGGTGTAATCCTAAAAATTTACCAATTTAAACAAGTTACTCCACCTAAATCCATAATATCATATTGTTTGGGCTCAAATAGCTATACCAGCCAAAGTTTCTAAGTCTGCAACATCACGGCACACTTATTTTGTGGAATTTAGGTAAAATTTGAATCGGTAAGGTTTTAAATCCTTACAATATCTAATAAGGGTTATTGTGCGCGGGTTATGTATCAAGTAATTTCATAAAAGTATGCTTGAAAAAAAAATATTTTTGAGCATAATTTAAGCAGTTTAGTGTGAAAAAATAAGACAAGTATCATTGTAATTCCCATCCCCCCACTTGAATTATACAACGTCCTCATTGTATAGATAAAACATTAAAATGAAAATTAAAAGAATTAGAATGAGAAATTCCCTGATATTTTGCTCGGTAGATTCTCCATGTTGAGTATATGAGCAAAGATGTGTGTTGTAAATGCTTCTGAATTCTAGCATGACTACAATCACACATAAGATTCCAGATAATTGATACTTCACCAACATTGTCGATTTCTTTGCAGCGAGGTCCTGTGCAAATTATAGGAAAAACATGCATTCCAATCTTGGTATCTACAGTTAATTTAAACTAAACTAAACAAAACCGTACAAGAAACCAATACGTCGTATCCATGAACTGGAATACGCCATATAGAAACCTGTAAAAAAGTCTCTAAATACGGGTTAGTTGGTTGAATGTGCCTATCATGTGCGATGGAATACGTCGTATTGGACAGGATTGACAATAATGTTTAAAGTGCTAAATATAATGGACTGATAACGTCAAGACAATCAATACGCGTTTGTATGGTATGGTGCGGATATGCGCGTATTGAGTTGAGATGACAGACTCGATAAAAATAAATAACAATCCGGGTTGTCTCTCCCCCCCAGGAATCCACTTTTGTTGATATCAAAGTCTTTAAGTTAGACTTTTTCTAGCTTCTTTTCATTCCATTTCATGCACGCTATTGTGCCTGCGTGTGAGCCATTCTTCCATCTTCGCATCTCGGACATATTCGAGTCCTAAGTTCAAGACCCCTTTGTAGAAACTCTTGAGCTTTTGGTACGAGTGCGAGATCCCATTCATTTTATCTTCTTCACTTACCTTCAGTAATGGTGGGATCTTGTTGCATTGTTCATTAGTGTGGTGTTTAAACCTCGGATGTGACCGCGCCATTTGGTAAGTAACTTCTTCATTACCATTGTGAATGGTAATCATTCCTTCAAACCGTTTTGCATTAATCCTAACTTCTCTCAAAAATGGTTCGCCAAAATAACATCGCTCATTCCTTCATCACGAGAAACATCCATATCCTCTAAAACTGCGAAATCTATTAAGATAGAAAAAGTTCCAACAAAGATAGGTATGGTCATTAAGGCTCCAACTACATTATTCCCCTTGTATTCCATTTTTTTCCTTCATTATAGAGTTATGAAACTTTTTGGACATTACATTGATGTACAAGATAGTGAAAAAATTAGCATGTAAAAATTCAAAACCTATCATGCAAGAGAACTTCAAGTTGTAGGCACAATCAATACGGATCTTCTTATCGTGGTCGTAATCACTAGGATATTCAAAAATTCTAGCATCATTCCTAGCTCTAAATTCCTCAATTACCTTACCTTCCTTAATAGTGGGCATTAAATCA
Organism: Tanacetum coccineum; assembly: GCA_026074375.1. Taxonomy (NCBI): domain Eukaryota; kingdom Viridiplantae; phylum Streptophyta; class Magnoliopsida; order Asterales; family Asteraceae; genus Tanacetum; species Tanacetum coccineum. The sequence goes on along the minus strand of BQNB010069530.1, from coordinate 16,742 downwards.
TCAACTTGATCTCTTCTAAGCTCTAATGGTACATTAAGATCATTTAGTTCTATGTAATCCTCAAAGAAAGGGTCTAATGATCTATTTAACACCAAAGTCTCTCCCATTATCCTAGCTTCTAAATCAAGTTCCATTCTTTCTCTCAAACCTAACATGTAGACCCTCTTAATTAAACTTCTAGTAGGTTTAACACTTTTGAAAATTGTTTTCTCTTCCCCAACCCTCAAAGTAATCTTTCTTTTGAAAACATCAATCTTAGCATCAATGATTTTAGCCAACAATTCTTCCATAGTTAACCTCCTCATAGTGTAATCGAACTGGTAAAGAGGCTCCCTGAAGAAGGTACCTGAAAAGAAAGACATAATTCGAAGTAAAACTATTCTAGAAAACAAAACTAGAAAGCTAATTAAAACTGCTGCTGTATCAGACAGTCGATACGTCGTATTCAGTAAACTGGATACGCCATATTGATGTTTGATGTCGAATACATTGTATTCACAAAAAATGGATACGCCGTATCGATAAATGACAGCAGACAGTAGAAAAACAAAACTAAATTTATACTAAAAAATACCAATAAAAACAAGAATTTAAATAATCGCACTCTCTGGCAGTGGCGCCCAAAACTTGATGTGTCGTTGTGTAGGTATTATTTTATGTATCAAGTTTTACAATTTATTTTATGCCGACTATACCTAAAACAACACTTTAACAGGCATTGTACCCGGTCAGATAGAGTTTCATGGTAAGTAGGGTGTCGACCACTAAGAGTGGAAGTTAACTCTTAATTCTACTGGTATTTTATCTATCTAGTTTTGATACTAATCTAATCTAATTATTCTAATTGAACCTAAACTAACGCAAAGGGGGGTTTTCAGCCTGAGATACTAGCACGAGTTTAGTTCTAATTATCCTAAGGTGATAGCAAGTAACGCACACAAGTGATTAACAAAAGATAGGAAAGACGTCAAATGTTAGGAAAAACGTATTAGCCAGTTTAATCTAATAATATGCCTTGATTGTCTATTCGTGTAATGATTGTATTAATTCGTTGGTGGTATATCATTCCAAAGTTAGGTGGATATTCTCCCTAGACTCGAGGTTTGTCGCTAGTTAATCCTGTCACAATTAACCTAAACCCGCATAAAGCTCACACTGTTGATTATAATTTATCTAGGAAACTATATTGGTGGTTATATTGAATCCAAGCTCATAGAGGCTTTACCAATTTACTGCTTAATAGAAATTCATATACTAGTAGTCCACACCCACTTAACTACCTATGGAAATAGGACGTTAGGTGTAATCCTAAGTCACCGGCTTAGTCTACCTATCCACTTAACCATAGATCAAAACATGGTTTTCTATTGGTGATCCTATTATATTATCATAAACATGGCTAATACCTACCGATAGTCAGTGTAACAATACACGAAATCATAAATTAACGATTAAACATAATGCTAACCGAACGCGTATAATGGAGTGCAGAAATTACAAGAGTTTTCCCATCGATTGAGCCGCTTCTAAAAAACCTTCTATTCTTTCTTTTGTTCCATCCTCTGTCGCCGCATACTGTGTTGAATGAATCTTTTCATGGGACAAATTAAGTATTTATAACAAAAGGGATGTAAAACCTTTTTTTCTCTTTTCTTGCCGCACACACACAAAAATCCCAATCGTAGCTTGTTTCTTTTTTCTTTCCATGTCTAAATCAGCCACCCCAAATACATAGTGGGCTTCCAAATTTATAATCAATTGGGCTAAGACTTTAGTGGGTCAAATTGGGGTAAAACCTTAAAAACCATGAGTTGGCTGCTCCCTCTAGTTAAATCACGAGCTAACTTCTTCATTTAGGGTATTTTATCACATAATAATAAAGATCTTATTTTTCTCTTTTCGTGGCCTTTTGAATCACCTAAAATGGAGCTCGGACGAAAAAGTTATAACCAAAACATCGCGACGTGTTCAAATCTTTCACTCTTTGATATTTTAAATTAATTCGTCATTTAAACTCTAAAATGTGTGGTTTTTCACTAACTTTCACCATATGCTCGATATTTACTGCAAATAATAAATATAATCAATTAAGTATTAATTCTTATACAAAAGAATGTAAAACGAGGAATAAAGACGGGATAAATAATGATATAAAATACACGTTATTTGATGTCATCACAATCCCTACCCTGTTTATTTGGACTGCCATACTAAGGGTAGTTATAACAACCCACAATTTTTCCCTATGTAATTATCCATCTATTAAATTAGATGCAACCATTTTCATGGAAAGATTTTTGCTTTATTCCATCCATAATGTAACGTAACTTACATTACAAAAGTAAACGTGCTCACGCAACCTATCAATGCCAATTTCATCAACGTTTATATCGAATAAACGTTATAATATGTGAAGCAATATGTTTTAAACTCCATTTTTACCATACGTACCATTCATAACGTTTCTTATAAAACAGCTTTATACGTTAAACGTTTATAACAAAAACCTAACTATATGTAATGTTTACACACAATACAAATGTTCAAGCTAATAAGGCATGTGTACAAGTGTACAATGAATAACTTTTGAATATCTTTTCCCACCAAAATCAATGTACAACTCATTTGAGCTTATTGTACAATCCGACAAAGCACGAATTCAAACTAGCTCATTTCCCTCATTCTATCATAAGCTTGACAAGGATACCCATCTCCACCGCTAAAGCTAAGGAGTAACAAGTTTATAAAGGTAAATATGGGTTATATGAAGAATGCCTTAGGGTTGATTACTCTAACTAATCTTTATCGATACCAATATTCTAGGAGGGCGACAAAGACCACACATACACAGCCCTAATGATGGGATAGACACATGTGACTGCTCACTCCCACCTTGAATAAGCTAACGAGTAGGACTAGTAGAAGTAATATAAGGTTCATGGAACTTATAACTTCACCAATAGTAATAAACCAACATGCATGCTGAGACATTCATACATGTCCGTAATGACGGAATATACATGCATGCTCGAATCACACCTCAATTCGCATAAAACCCATGGTTAATGATTAGGTAAAGGAAATAACTTGTTGTTAAATAAAATTACAAAACAATACATTTAAGTCAAAATACATATTTTACATGACTAGACACTTTTCCCGAACCATTACCATGATAGAAGACACAACTATTTACAAACGTCTTTGATCATTAAAGATCAAAAAACAACACCTAGTTGTGCGTCCCGTTAACGTCCAAACATCCCAAACATCCTAAACTTTACGTACTTTACAAGGCAAGTGGCGATATCTTCCACTTTATACAACACTCTACATCATCGATTTGTATCAACGAATAATCGATCCTTCATGTAATTCCTTCTGTAGTTGCGAAACGATTTATCTCAAACTTCTTTTCTCTTTTTCTTTTTGTTGCGAATTTCTAATTTTTTCAATTTATTTGCTAACATTATACACGAAACTCGTGTAGTTTCACTCATCTTCACGAACATAATAATTTCTGTGATAATTCCTAGGTAATTCTTCGTTCTTTCGGACGTACCAATTAATTGCGATGGTATCAAAAAATAATGAGTTTTGACTATAATAATACATTCCCATTTGCGATGACAAATTTCTCCAACCGTACCAAAATAACACAAGACTCAGAAAACAAACATTACACTTTAAGTAACTACCACTTAAAAAACTTAATCTAACAGGGGTAGGCTAAGGTGTAAAAGGTGTACCAAAACAAATAATTAGTGTAGTTCCTAAAGGATTGGCTCTACGGGTTGTTCTAGGGGTATCTTACTCTTAAAATGAGAGTAAACAAATGGTTTATACGGGGGTTAACTAACCAGTGTAGTTAGTTAATAAGCAACATGTAAAGGCGATTTGGGTGTAATCCTAAAAATTTACCATTTTAAACAAGTTACTCCATCTAAATCCATAGTACTCATTATTGTGGTCTCGAATAGATATACCAAGCCAAGTTCTAAAGTCTACAACATCACCAGCACACTCATACTTTTGTAGAATTTAGGTAAACATTTCGAAACGGATAAGGTTAAATCCTCACAATATCTAACAAAGGTTATTGTGTGCGGGTTATGTATCAAGTAATTTCACAAAATTATGCTTGATTTTTTTTAAATTTGAGCATAATTTAAGCATTTTAGTGTGAAAATTAGGACAAGTAAACATTCAAATTCCATCCCCCCACTTGAATTATACAACGTCCTCGTTGTATAGATAAAACATTAAAAATACGAGAAATTAAAAAGAATTAGAATGAGAAACTCCCCTGATATTTTGCACGGTAGATTATCCATGTTGATTTATTGAGCAATAATTCGTGTTGAACAGCCGTCTTGAAGTTTCAAGACTCCAACACTTCAAGATCTCTTATGTAAATTCTCCACCAATGATACTGTTCACGAGAATCTGTGTAAATTCTCAAAAAACAAATGCAATTCTGTCTTCGTGTATTCGTTTGGTTAGACTCAAAATAAATACCTAAAACTGTACATGAAGCCAATACGCCGTATCCATTCCTCAGGATACGTCATATTAATACCTGTATACGTTGTATTCATTTAATGAATACGTTGTATAGACAGGGCTGAAAATAAAGACTGGATAACGTCCAGATAGTCAATACGCCGTATCCATGGGGTTTGGATACATCGTATAAACGTCTGGAGACAACTTGATAAAAATGAAAAAAACATTCCGTGTTGTTCCTCCCGGCAATCACCTTTTTGTTTTGTGGGAGTCTTTAAGTTATGACCCCTAGACTTCTCGTTGCGTCATTCTCCAACTCTATAACTCATCATCTCTTGTCAAGTTACCAATTCCGAAATATTTCTTCATATCGTTTCCCATTACTTTGAAGCTAAACCCGTCCCCTGTTTAGTGATTTTATAGCCCCATGTGATACACTATTGAACAATGTTAGGACGCTTCAATTTCGATATAATTTTTCCCGGGTCACAACTTCAAACGAGATTAATAAAGTAGTCACTTTTCGCCTACCTTAAATCTTTATCATCACGAAGTCTAGAATCATGCCATTTCTTGGTCCGTTCTTTGTAAATTCTAGTATTCTCATAAGCACCATCTCTCAATTCGGCTAACTCCATAAGCTGGCATAAACACTTTCGCAAGGCAAAGCGTTAAATCCATTTACAATTGTTTTAATCCCAATTCCCTTATGCGCGAGCTTCTACGTTGTAAAAAGTCATGTTTTTCCCATAAACTAATTCTAAAAGGTGTACACCTGTCATATTTGTAGGCCGTACCTAAATACCCATAATCACGTAAAGTTTTTTTGACAAAATCTTAAGATTGTACCCCACTGATCTCTCTAGGATGCACTTAATAGCCCTATTAGTAACTTCAGTTTGTCCATTAGATTGAGGGTGATATGCCGTGGATAATTTGTGAGTCACACCAAACTTTGTGTAAAGCTTTTTCAAGCTGGGAATTACAAAAATTGTGTCCCTCTATCACTAAACTAAGCATTAGGAACTCCAAACCTAGCAAAAAAACTTCTAAAAACATAACCACAAACACTGCATCATTCGTAAGAGTAATGCTTGAGCATTCGACCCATTTGGACACATAAACGACAGCTACTAATATGTATTTATTACCTCTAGAATGGGGAAATGGTCCCATAAAATCTAATCCACAAACATCAAAGACTTCGCATACCTGAATGTTATTTTGAGGCATTTCGTTCTTTGAAGATATGTTTCCCGATCTTTGACATGCATCACATCATCTTACGTACTCATTAGCATCCTTAAAGACACTAGGCCAATAAAATCCGGACTCGTAAACCTTTTGTTAGATATTAGAAAAAGACTCGGTCACCCCGTGTATTTTACTGTTCAATATAGCTCGTAGTTTAATAGGTAAACGTATGACTTTCGGTATTGAACCGGGTACTAATACCCGGTGTATTGTAAAAACTATAAATACCTCTTCCAACTTGGAAGAGGTAACATCTATTCATTTACACACCCTCTTAAAGATTTGTTTTTTTCCTTCTTTCTCTCTCAACTATTCTCTCTCTCTAACTTTCTCTCTCTAGATCTCTTTAGATCTATACATGTTTGTGTGAATTCGGGAACCTACAATTGGTACCAGAGCCTAAGTGGATTCGTGATTGATTCGTGTGTGGTTAATAAACCAAATTTCGTGGCTTATTTTGGCTTAGAAAAGCCCACGGCTCAAAGAGCTTAATTTGGGCTTATTACTTGGTTAATCTTGTGGTTTTTCCTTGCATATAGCTCAAGAAGTTATATTTTTATGCTATACAATTGATCAAAAAGGCCTCAAGTTCGATTCAAAGAATAAAATTCGAGATTTTTAAGTGTTCATCGTGGAGATATGCTTCGTTTATTGGAAGATCCACAAAGAAATACATGTTGTTGGATGTTTTAATCTTAAAATATCCATCTTAGTATTACATTGTCTAGCATATTTTCGTGGATAATAAGCTTATTTGGCTGAGTTGGTTTACATTTCCGACTAATGTTCTTCGTGAGGGGTTTGAGTATTTTTCATTTTCCAACCGTGAGCGATTTGACAAAAGGTAGGACAAGATCCGGAATTTAGAAAAAGTCAAATGCTAGTTTTGCCACAAGTAAAACGGCAATAGTCTAAAACGGCGATCTGCTAAAACGGCGAGTTGCTAAAACGGCGATTGCTAAAACGGCGAGTTGCAAAACTGCGAGTTGCTATAAACGGCGATTTGCTAAAACATCGAGTTGCTAAACACGGCGATTTTGTCAATATCAATACACGGCGGGATTGCATTATTTTAAAACACGCGGTTGTCATCTTCAGCAGGCGGTTTGCTATTATAATAATAACCCGGCGAATTACTCAAATAAAGCAGCGGTTGATTAAACAATAAGGCGCAGTTTGCTCATAACCCTTGGCGGCCGGTTTTTAAAAAAAAAAAAGTACTTTTGGGCGGGTAAAAGTTAAGAAAAAATTAATTTTTCCTATAGTCTTTTTAGGTCATTTTTACACCAAATTTAAATTTTGGTAATAGGGTAAAAATTTTGTTAAAAAATTCAAATTATTTTTGGCGGGAAAAAGTAAGAAAAAAAATAAATTTTCAATAGCTTTTTAGGTCATTTTTACACCAAATTTAAATTTTGGTAATAGGGTAAATTTTTTGTTTTGGTCAAAATTCAAATATTTTAGGGCCAAATAACAAACCGTCAACCTAAACCGGACAATAAACGCATTAATCAAACAACAACTACTTAACATCAAACCTTATTTCATCCACAGGTTTTCTATTGATTTTGTAAAACCTCGTAACTTTATCGTTTCAATCATAGACTTGTAAAATCCCGTGAACTTTAATGTGCATTTAAAACCACAAACATCAATCACATAACTACTTAAGAACCTAATTTTATTACACACATTCGAATTTCATTGGAATCTTCTAATTCAATTCAAAAGAGAAAGAGCTTCAACTACCAACGGCTCGCAAAACAAAGGCACTCCAACTAGCATTACATGGGAGTTGAACATCCTCGAGACACATCTTTATGATTCTCTAATCTCCTTAATTCACCTATGCTGTTGACGCATTTAACCAGCATTTCGCTCATTCTTTGTGAAGAGCATCAGACTTTCAAATTGAAGATGTTTCATAATCTGGATCAGTTAAGGCTACAAACTTGTAAAGAGAGAAATCTTCATGGTTAATGCAAAGACTATGTCTTCAACCCTCAAAACACAGTTCAAGAATTACTTTGCCTCAAAAAAGTGTAAATGCAACGTATCTTTCTTGAATCAAGGTTGGCAACAAATTCGAATACATCACGCGCTTGTGAACCTAGTGCGTACAGACTTAGTTACTCGAGAACCTGGAGTACACTTGAAGCGGTCATCATAAAGTTGTAAATACATATGGTGAATTACGCATGAAAGAAAATGAACTAAAATGAACTAAAGGAAGAAAGGGAAGTCAGTTTCAAGATGAAATACTTCATGAGTCTCAAATTACGTCAAGTGTCAGAAGCATTCTCAAGATATTCAGATCATCCATTTCAAGCAATGGATTGACAGCTTGATTGTATCAAAGGCAGTTTGATAGAGCCTGAAACCAACAATGCATTCAGCAAATCAATGAGATTGAAAACTCATATTGCAAAGGAAAGAGGAAACATGTCAATATCGTAAGCAGTTGATGGCTGGGTTGGTTGTCACAGAAAAGCAGTGGGAGTTATACCAACACAAGCTGTGATGCAAGACGACACAACATGACGATGAGCCATATGCTAGGTACAATTACTGCTCTACTGATATCCTGCTAATGAACAACAGCATACTGAGCAATCTGAACCCAATTATGACACACATCTGTTGGAAACTATTGATAGCAATACCACTCCTACTTCAACAAATATGTGGTCAAAGGGATGAGAAGATTGACCAGATGCTTATGCTTAAACTGAGCTTCTCAAAACGAAAGAATAAGGGTTGATAAGGGAAATTACAATTAACATTCCAAAAACGATTTTACAATCTTTAAAAACAATTTAGTTTCACAAGAAATACAAAGATCTAACAAAAGTGACGAAAGATATCCAAGTAACAAACAATAATGAATCAAGAATTGTCCTGAATTTCATGAATTTTTTGTGATTAATATTTGAAAGCTCAGTTCTACTGGCCATAACCACACTAATATGCAACTTGAAGAAACAAATTAAAAGTGTAGAAGGACAACAAGATAATGAATGCCAAAGTTTAAAAAAGACATCGATGTGATTGAAAGCGATTAACATCTGAATTAAGAACACAGGTGGGCTAAATTACTTGCAGCAAATGAGCAACACATAAAGAAAATGATGCATTTGAAACAGACTTTACAAAAGAACCTTTTTGATTCAATTAAAAGAACGAAAGTTCAGAAATAAAGACAACAGTGAATCTTATTTCTCAAATTAATCAAAATTTTGGTTGAAAATGCATGATTTAAAAGCTCAGATTCAGGAAAAAAGGTTTTGCAAATGCGGCATGAAATATGAACTTAAAAGTTAAAAGGAAATATAGTAGATACTAATTTTACCAAAGCATCAATCTTGGGAAAACCGCTTTACACCATCTAGAAAACCATTTAGGTTGTTAGACAACCGAATGCGTTTACGTCTGAACGACCAGAATTTTCAAGACCACGGTTTTGCCTCCCAAGTGAAGATAAAAATTGATTGACAAAAACAGTCACTCCTCAATTATTTTCCTTAAAGATAGAGAATCACTGCTTGCATAAACCTCATCAGGTAAATGCACCTTAACTACTCAAGGAATATACATAAAGAACGAATGGTTATCTAATGATATGGGTTCAAAGCGTACTTTCTAGAGGATCTAGGAAAATGCACAAGACAAAACCAGATTCCTAATCAAGGGATATTGCCTCTACTAGAGCACACTGCACTCCTAAAGCTTGATACACCAAAACTTATAAACAAATATAGAGAGTTTCTCCTCTATCAAGTGTAGTGGTGGAATGTCAAATGTGAGCCTCTACAGTAGGATCACACTAGATTCTAGTTTCTTCTTGGACTCCAAAAAATTTATTTGTTCGATTTGTCATAAATATATCTTTAATACAAAACATGAAGATTTGTATCACAAAGACCTGAATAAGGTGAATTCTCGTGCTAAAGTTCAGATCCCCCCAAGATCAGAAACTACAATCTCGTTGAATCAAAGAACCACACTCATAAACCTGGTATGAACAAAAGGTATAGGAACAAAGGTTTCTCGTCAAAAGTCTACCGCTGGCATTAGAGAAACCACACACTCCTAGATCTTATCTTAGGTGGAAACCAACGGGTAGAATTTTCAAGACTGTTAGTCTTAGGTGGATACCTACTGGAAAGGTGTTCATAGATAGCACAACCAAAGTTGACAGTGAACCTCCTAATGGTTCAAATGATGATATCACTAACCCATATGAATGCAATCAAACTCTTTATGTTAGTGCAGGTACTTCTAACTCAAGTGCAGGTACATCTGTCAATCCTTTAAAGGAAAGACTCGGAGTTTGGTTACCAAAAAGACTGATATCTCATACGTCAGGAGTTCAAGGAATTCAAATCTGATGAACATTCATCAAATGACGCTTGATCACAGCAGTTCAAGCCTCGGTCCTCATTGTCTCATGATGTCTATTCACATCAGTTCAGGCCTCGTTCTTCATCTTGATGACGTTTGAACAAAACGGTTCAAACCTCGTTCCTTAATGTCAAATGGCGTCTGTTGGCATCTCTTCAAGCCCTGTTCCTTAAAGTAAAGAAAGGTGTACGCCTTCAGAGAAAAGGAAAGTGTACGTGTCAGTGCATTTATCCTTGACAACGAAAAGAGAAATCTTTTCGGTCATGAGCTAATATAACAAAACATTCCAAGTTTTGAGCTCATGGTAATGGCTTGTAATCAAATGTTAGATTGCAACCCCATCTTCAGATAAAAGGAAAATGTACGTGTTAGTGCATTTATCCTTAATAACGAAAAGAGAAATCTTTTCGGTCTTGAGCTACTTTCGAAACACTCAATGTTTGTTAGCTCAAGTCGATGGCTTTCGTATTCTTTTGTACGAAACCAGTTTTTCAAAGAAAAGGAGAGTGTACGCTTCAGTGCGCTTTATCTTCAAAAGAAGAGAAATCTTCTTGTTTTTGACCATTCTCATTAACAAGCTTCATATTTTCCCATGCTTGTTCGTTAGTTAAGTGGACCAACGTACATTAGCTGGTATTATAATTCACTAGATCAAAAATGGCAATCGCATATGCAATTTTTGAAGGGGAGAATAGTGAATTAAATGTGATTAAAATGGTTTATCTTGGTCTTTGAATGTGTATAAAATGGTCAAATGTGAAAGTGTAGGGTGTTAAATCTGTAAGGTGTTAAATCTGTCTGTAGGGTGTTAAATCTGTCTGCTAGGAGATTAAGATAATCTAAAATGCCTTGGATCTTGCTTAATGTTAGATAGCGGTTGCATATTCTTGATGGCGGAATGTTAACCTACTGCATGGCGGTTTGGTGATCTGTTGGGCAGCGTCTTAGGCTAATTGTCCATGTCTTGGCCCAATAAGCCCAATAAACCTCTTAGGCCTATTCCAAAGGACCATTTGTCTTGTTGACTCTCATACAGGCTTAGTTAACTTGTCATTGAGCCTATCAGATAATCTCTAGACCATCGACCAAGGTTGACCAATGTTGACTTAACCCAATGTCCAGTGACTCTAATGTGGAATATCTTCGTGCTAATCTGAATATCAAGGGCATGTCAAACTCAAGGCGAACATCTTTATCTAACATTGATTATATGCTATGTTTGTCTATCTTTGTTGATATTCTTTAACAGATACGATGGCAGAAGAGAATATTCCTGCACCTGAACCTACAAGATGAGATGAACAGATCCTTCATTGCTCAGAACAGTTACAGATTGGAAAGGGAAACCTTCTCTAAGATCTACAGAAGTTGCAGAAGAATCCTATCTTCCACATTTCAGTTGATATTTCAAGAACACAAACTTCGTTAGGGCATTCACTGCATCAGCAAATTCCCTTCTATCTACATTCAGCTGTTCTGGAATACTCTGACTCATGATGCAAAGACTGGGGTTTATAGCTTTCAAACTTGATGAAAAATGGTTTACTCTGAGTGCTGATCTTTTTCGGAAGGCCTTAGAGATCACTCCTGCATGACAACATCGTCCCTAAACCAGACTTAGCTTTGGAATTAGGTAAATCTATCAGCTTAACTGAAGCTGAAGAAGAAGCTGTTGCAAGAGAAGTTCATGCTACTCATGCAAGAATTGTGTCTGGACCAGACCCTGATCCCATGCAAGAAGACCAGACTGGATCAAACTCTGGAAAATTACATGTGTCTCTTGCTGGACCAAACCTGAGCACATGGATGATGAATTCCTCGCGACAGCCTACCTAAAGGTTCATGAAAACCTGAAGCTCATAACAGACGAACGTGTCATCGAAGAAAATCCAGAAAGTCATTCTGGTTCTATGTCTTCCATGAAAAATCTCGATGACACTTATAACTTTGGGGATCAATTTCTTTATGACAAACCAACCAAAGATGATCAGGAGAAATCTAAAGTTATAGAGGAGTCTGATTTCACCATACCTAATCCAAGTCATCAGACGGTAACGTCAACTCCTCCAGTGATTGCTCCCTTCACAGATGTCTCATCTACTAAGCCGTCGTCACTGGTCATTCCTCCACCAATCAACACAGAAGCTACAACAATCACTACATCTCTCCCTGAAATCACTCCATTAATCGCCCTTCAGCTAAGAGTGGCAAGATTGGAGCAAGAGATGTCTGAAGTCAAGAAGACTGATCACTCTGCTGATGTTTTGGCTTCAATTAAATCCCAAGTTCCTACGGTTGTTGATAAATATCTAGGAACAAAACTTGATGATGCTCTCCTTAAGATTCTTGAACGACACACTGCAGATTTAATCGAGAAATACTCTATGCTGCCTGGCCCAGAGTCCATCAAGAATCAAGAATCTGAAAAGAGTCCAAAGGAGATTATCAGAATCAAAAGGGAACAAGGTGATGAGAAACAAGATTCAACTTACTCCATCAGGTCAACAGACAAAGTGGCTTTTGAAGAATTTGATCTAAAGAGTGCTATCTTCAAACACATGAATAAGAACAAGACTACAAACAGAAATCCTGCCAACTACCATCTATACCATGCTCTTATGGAAGCTTTAATAGCAGATGAAGATGCCATGGATAAGGAAGTTGCAGTCAAGGTTAAAGACCACAAGAGAAAGCATGATAGTGATGATGATGAAGACGATGATGATGATGAAGGCCCTTCAGCTGGATCAAACCAGGGTAGGTCAGCAAAGAGAAGAAGACCAGAATCTGCCGCTTCTGGGTCAGCTCAACCTCCTCTGAAAGATGATGACCAAAGTTTAAAGAAACCACAGGAGTCTGATGCATCTACTTCCAAACAACATCCAGCTCTTACCTCAACTGGATGGCAGATCACTGACACAAGAGATGATGCTTCGATGCTCAGATCTGATACCGAATCAGAACATTCTGAACAATCCTTAAATGACATTCCAATGCAGGATGAAGGGCATGTCTCAGATCTGAAGGACACCGATAATGCTCACATTCCCAAGGTGTCGACCACTACATGGTTTAAGCCGATTTCAGAAGGCGAGAGACCTGCTACACCTGAACCAGAATGGACCATTCCCCCGAATGATTTCCCGGAACCAGAGAATAACTGGGCAAATACATACGCCACAACATATCAAGTTCCTACAGAGAACAAGCTTCAAAGGAAGATGTATGATATCGGGTCATTCATCAAATGGTTCTGCAGAAGAACAGGAAAGAAGAAGCTCTGCAAGGCTGATTTAGAAGATGAGGCTGAATGATCAAAGAAAGTTGATGACGAAGGGTGTTAAATGATCAAAGAAAGTTGATGAGGCTAAACGAGCCCACACAAAGAAGACAGTCTAGTATTGCTTTCAGAGATTCCTTTATTGTGTCAAAGAAGAGGTCTTCTGATTCGTCTAAGAAGCTCAAGGGTATTCAAACTCTTACTCCTGCTGAACAAGAGGCTGCTGACATCATGAAAGCTCTCAAGGAAAGCAAGAAATTGAGCAAGAGACAACCTAGAACTGGAGTCTCAAATGAAGGAACTGGTAACATACTAGGGGTTCCTGATGAGTCCACAGTCATCTCTAGAGCCTCAAGTAAAGGAACTGGATCCAAGCCAAGGGTTCCTGATAAGGAAAAGCTAATTCTTTAGTGGGAAGCAGATGTGGTCAGTGAACATTTTGACAGAGATGATAATGCTGGGGATGATAATGAGGAAACTAAGCCTGATCCAGAAGAAATATATAAGTAAAAGATGAACCAGGAAAAACTACTATGGAAACCGAAGTTGAATCCATGGTCACTGTTCCTATCCAACAAGTTTCTTCATCTGTTCCTTTACTGATACTTCAGTCATTGATCTCTCATCTCCTAAACCAGTATCTCCTCCCTGTCAAGAATCATTCATTA
>BQNB010069529.1:0-33458 GCA_026074375.1 Tanacetum coccineum | reverse complement strand
TTCCTAAATCGTAAAGTCGAGGTAATCCTTTTGAAACTATTAATATGAGCATGAGGATTCTCACTCTCACGATCGTAAAATGGATTCGCTTGAACCAATTGAAGCAAATTCGTTTTGATCTCAAAATGATCCGCATTGATTTCCGGTAAAACAATAGCTTCTCCGTACCCTTCCGTGGGTGCTCGGAGTAGCTCTTCCATTGTATGTTCCGCCATTGGTTCAATGATAGTACGAAGCTCGGGTTAGACTATGTTTGGAGTACGTCCTTTATTTCGACGTCTCGGAATGGTGAAAAGAAATAAGAAAAGGATATATTTTTGTTTACCGATTAATCAACAAACTTAGGGTAACTCTCTTAAGTAAAATAAATTTTACAAAAGAGGTGCGCCTTTTTCGTAAGTGACACAAACGGTAAAAAAATTTGAATATTTGGTTCGGGAACTTATTAATGGATAATACCTCAATTGAATGTATTATTTGTTAGTGTTACCAACTTTGTAAAGTTTTATATTCACAAATTAACGAGAAAAATCGAAAAATCCGGAAAAGCAAATATTTTTGTATTTTTCTTTTTAAACTTCTACTTATACTAAAAAGAAAAGAAAAATATTTTTACTTTTTATATATTAAATTTTTTTTTGTATTTTTGATTTACTTAAAAGCGTAACTTTCGAAGACGAAATGTTCTTCAAACAACGATCAACAAACTTCAAACGAAAGGATCTTAATCACAAATCCCCGGCAGCGGCGCCAAAAACTTGATGCGTATAGTTTTATACACGTATAATGATATAAGTATAGAAAATTACCAAACAACCCTTGAGGACAAAAGTGATAAGGAAAATTCTCACAAATATATTTAATAATACGTATATTTACCGGTAAGTGATTACCTGGTCGTATTCCTCGAAGATTTATGAAATTGAGACCACGTTTGTTGTTTGGACAATGATTTGAATTGGTTCAAAGATGATTTTTCTAAAATCCTAAAAGTGAGCAAATTAAAGGACAATTAATCCTAACTTTAATAACGGGAAATTAAACTTTAACTAAAAACGCAAAACGGGAACCCTAAACGGTGATTAAAAACCCTAAATTTCCAAAATTAAACCTAAAATGAAATTTTCACTTTTAATAGACTCTAATTGACTAAAAAGTAAGTTTAAAGAAAACTAGAACAAAAACGGAGTTGAATTGAGCTTAAAAACACGAAAAACATGAACGGAAACGAATCCCGTTCTTTAAAAATTGAAATTTTGCAATTTTAACCCTACGGAAGCAAAACTAATTTTCCTAGAAACTATATGATAAAAGAAAATTTTCTAAAAAAGAATTATATTTTTTTGATTATTTTTCTATTTTTTATGAATTTTTAAAGTTTTTAATAAAAATAAATGTTTAAAAATACTAAACTAATTATAAAAATTCTGAAAAAATTATAGAAAGTAGCTTGAACTAAGAGGAATCTAGGAAAAATAAGCTCGGGAACACAGCTTATCGAATAAGCTGCGAAATAAGCTAAAACAGCTTATTATACTAATATGCCTAAAACGTATATAAAAGATAGATAATGCAAAGTAATAACGGATGAGCTATTGTAGCATGATGGTTGTGTGTGTGGGGGATAAAACACTTGGTGAGGGTGGTAGAGGTCCCGGGTTCGAGCCTTGCTCACCCGGGGCTTCCCACTTTCCCAAGTGTTTTAATTTTTTCCATTTTTTAAGTTGTAAATAAGCTGAAAATAAGCTACTTTAATAAAAACAACTATTTTTGAAAAGCACTAAGGGTATGTTTGGCAAAAGTAACTGTTGCTGGAACTGGAGATGGAGCTGTAGATGGAGATGGTGATGGAGATTATGAAAAGAGATTATTTTTATAAGCTGCATGAAGTAGCATTTGATTTTAAGAGATTATGGAAGATTATTTTTTTTATAATCTCTTATAATTTTGTCTGCCAAACGAAGCTTATATTTTAAGCAGCTTATTTTTCAAAAAAATAAGCATAATCTCTTGACAATCTTGTGTACCAAACATGCCCTAAATAAGCTGAAAAACAGCTTAAAACTTAACAGATTAGACTTAACTATATTTTTAAGCTTTTGACTAAACTTCATAAGCTAAAATCTAAGGTAAGCTAGTAATAATGACTAAATAAGCATACACTAACTTAAGACTAACCTATAAAGCTATTTTAAGCTAGAATTTAGCACAAATCACAAGCCATAAGCTGAAAATCAAAGTTAAGCACTTCTACTTAAATGGGTAACCAAACAGCCCTAATGGCCAACTTTGGGCTTAAAAACAGATAATCAAAAGAGCTTTTTAATAAAAACTAATTTTAAACAGATGATCTATGACCCTAAATCTGCTTATATGCTAAAAATCAAAACCTAAAATTTATTCTTACCCTCTGATATTTGATGTTGAAAAAGGTTATTTGTCATTTAAAACTGCTGATGTAGTTTGCACTTATATGAACAAAATCTTTGCCCACCTTCTAAAACCGCGAAGCAGCTTGAAGATATTCACAACTTCATGCAAGAAAGAGACGAATCATTATATCAAGCATGGGAGCGGTATAATGACCTGCTATACAAGTCCCCTACTCACGACATCAATAGTCACCAAAAGGTAAATATCTTTTATAAGGGTTTAAGCACTATGAACTGTCAACTGCTTGATTCGCAGGGACCAATTCCCGAGATGACACCGGCCCAAGCTCTCACAGCAATTTACACCATGGCTGACCATTCTCAAAAATGGCACGACAGAACAACAAGCAGGAATATTAGAAGCAGTAGTAGCAATGATGGACTAGTTTCTTTGGTAAATAAGTTGGACAACTTGGGTCGAGACATGAAGAAGCTAAAGAAAAGTGGTCATGCAATCTAGGTTGGATGCCAAATTTGCGAAGGACCTCACCTCGACAAGGATTGTCCCCTCAACGAGGAAGTTAAACAAATTGAAGAGGTTAGATATGGAGAATTTGGACGAACTACGCCTTTTAACGGGAATAATAGAGGAAGACAATTGTAACACCCCCAAATTGGGTCGCAGCGGAATAAGGGTCCGGGGCGTGTTACTTCAATGATCAATAACACAAGATATATATAGAACGACCAAAAAGTCATTTAAAACCGATACATTGGATTTAACAAAGTATTTGTTACATAAGCCCGAAGCTTCACTTGTTCACTTGTTCAAAATACAAAGATTTCTAGCCCATAACAGATATACAAAATGTAATGCGACAAAATCTTTAATGCATGATATCCAAATCAAAACCACCAATGTATCCCTTGCACCTCGTGCTTATTGACCTCCTGAAAAACATTGCTTTAAAACGTCAACAATAATGTTGGTGAATTCATAGGTTTGATAAATCGTATATTGTAGGACCACAAGATTTCCCAAGTGTATGATAATGCAACAGATGCAGACATCATATAAATGTAATTACGTTGCCCTAAGCTCATGACACTGAAGCTCGACATGAATGTATACAATATAAATTGCCTACATTGCCCATGTTGATGTTCTACCCGCAACATCCTAGGTTTGACATGGTATACGTTCGTTTGTCCAGTGATAGCTTATCACCCGAACGGGGATGTCAATCCCAATAGATCTATTCATAACATTCGCGCTCACAATCCAGTAATTGACAGTTCATGATAATGGGCTCAACTAGGGTTATCTCTACTTAGGCAACACATAATCATAAAGTAAAAGTATCTACTTGTGTCTAATTTTAAACAATGAATGTTTCTCACCCCAAAAACTTGTAAAACTAAATCATGTAAAACGTGGGGCTATGAACTCACCTTGAGTGAACGATAATCAAATATATAACAGAAAATGCGTCACGGTAATGATCGAATGCAACCTAATCCAATATAGGTCGTATAAGTACTAATCACTTTCAGTAACTACTACCATATATAATTCTATATAGCTCAATTACCATCTAATCTTTTTAGTGAAATCATATTAATAAAGTTAAAACGTTTATAAATAGTTCGATAGTAAAAACGACGCAATTTCTTCGTTTTAAGTCCGTTTCTTACGTTTCGTATGTCCACACTTTCGTATTACGATGACGTATCAAATTATGACATTTTTGTATTTTATGTCCTCTGGTGAACAGTACTTTTTACTGTTCGCGCCAGTTATAAAATTATTTTTATAGTTTTAGTTGTCCTAAAACCCATAATTGTCGTATTTTATTCATTATAGCTCCGTTTTTAGCGATTCTTTCGAGCACGTCTTTGTAATTGAAAGTTCTATTTATTTTTGATGTTTTCCAAAAATAAATGTTCCTGATGAATAGTAACTTTTTATAAAATTATTTTTATACATTTAAGTGTATAAACTCGCGTAATTCATAACTCCTTCGTTATCGATTGAAAAATTACGATTCTTATTGATTTGGAATTCTAAAAATATGTAGGATCTGTTAAAAATAATAAACCTTTTATATCAGATGTATTTGACAACTTGTTTTTATAAAATTTATTTTATAAACCCGGTATTAACTTTAAACGTATATTTGCCGTATCTTTTTTGTTATAAGGCAGTTTTTGGAGTTCTTTACATAGTTGGAATCATCATGAGGTGTACTATCTTTATAAAACATAATATGGCTGTTACAAAACACAAACCAAAACAGCCCTTTTTAAATCAATAGGTATACTTATTTATATCACTTGTTTTATGTATTTTTCAACCTAGTAAATTACCATAATCCTCCATAACCTTATTTATCATATATGTTACATATAGTAATGTCCATAGTCCAAGATTCCATAGTATAAAGTCCTTAATAACACCTTTAAATCACAACTTATTATGTAACTTTTAATTACAAGTTATTAAGTAAACCCTAAATTAACTAATTTAAAAGTTTTAGTATGAACTTCTTATACATTATCCAACGTGTGACAAGAGTTATCTTCAATTATAGCCTTATTTTAGTATTCATAGATTCATAAACAAATGTCATATAAAACCATGATTAATATGTCATTTGCAATATTTTTTGTTGTACTTATTAAGAACACCTTTTTAAAAACCCTTATATTGATTAACAACTTTTTATGCTTAAACAAGGATTGTAAAACAATTATGTATACATTATAACATCAGATATATCACTCTTATAACATGTGTTTATGTGTACAAATCAATGATTACAAGTAAAACTTTTTTACATGTTTAAAAGTCCTAAATGGTAATTTAGCTATAATAAACATATATACTCATAACAATGATAAAAGTAAAGACATATGGGTTTTTAGATAACCTTATATTGATGTATGATGATGAGAAATATATCCTAAACCCTTATTTAGACTTTAAACCCAAGCTGTGCTCACTTAAATAACCTAGTTTCTTAGATAACCCCTAATCTTGCAAAACTTGCTTCAATACTTATAAACCTTTAACCAACCTTTGCAAACACCTTAGGTTATCATAGGAATGATGTATGAATGTGTGTATGGTTTGTAAAATCAAACTATGGATTATGGTAATAAGGTAGGTGTTGTAGCCGTGGCCATTATAGAGGAAAAGAGAAAGATGGTTTTGATTTTTGGTAAAGTGTTGAAGTGTATGTGTTATCTTTCTTACTACTTGCAAGTATATATGATATAAGAGATAGCCTAGTGTATAAAACAAAGACCATAAAGACTTTCAAAGAGGGAGGGATAGCCGACATGGGCAAAAAGGTATGACTAGTGGTCAAAACAACTAGTCATGTTTATAAGTTCTTGCAACTCCTGCTTGCACTTGCCTTAGGTAATGTTTATGAGTCCTTGGTTTTCCCTATTATGGAGGTGATTCCCAGAAAATTCAAGAAGAAATATATAGCGTTTGTCTTGTAATAAAATGCAAGTATTATACTTGCTTTTTTGAAAGTGTAAGTAAATATGTAAGTGTTGTCTTGTTATATAAAATGTATACTTGCAACTTGTGGAGTCTTGCTTATTTCTTGTATATGGGGCGTCCCATATGATATAACCATGGATAAATTTTATAAACTTTGGTTATTGAAAATAAAAATAAGCATTTGTTGAAGCGTAGATTAATTAATCAATGTTCCGGGTTTGGTATGCATTAAACTACTCTATCGCGGAAAACGTTAATTAATTTACGCAACCAATAAAAATAAATTGAACAATGTTAATAATTATCCTCAAAATAATTACTTAATACTTGCTTGATGTAAACATTTAATTGTTTGATGCCCGTTTACATTGAACGATAATTTTTAGCTTACGCGATTTAACTTAACGATTACGATTTAAAGCAAACGCGCACAATACTAAAAATACATTGTGGATTTATTGACGCCGTCAATGACCCTAAAACACGGGGTGTTATATTGCAACAAAACGATAACTTAAAGACTATTTCCGTATAGTGTCATTAAGGACTAAATTTGCAACGGAACGATAATCGAAGGACTATTTTCGTATATTGTTTACTCAGGAGTGGTGAATTTTTTTACTCGGGAGTGGTGTAATTTTTCTTAAAATGGTGAGTACCGCTAATTGTTATATAATAATAGTAATAATAATAATAAATTTTTTTCTAACTTGTGCCTCATAAGCACATGTTAAAAAGCATTAAATGATGGTCTCACAGTCTGCGTGCCACAATTTGAATGGTCAACGTTCTCATTATTCCTCAGCATCAGAGCTCATTGTGTTACAATTTGATAAGCCAGCACTAAGATTCAGGAAACTTGGTCGCAACTTAGAAAAATCTTAAGAGCATCAACTATTGTGGTTTTTAAACAGGTTTATAGTATGATGAAGAAGTTTATAATTTGCAAACCATAGTGGAAGCGTATTTCATGCTTACTTGACATGAAAAATTCTAGTATCTTGAACCTCTTCACAATTTAATGCATTTGAGATATATATAATGTTTATAAAGCTTTAAAGAGTTTATGTATAGTGCAAATAGATTTGTACAATAAAAAAGGTTTAAAAATTAATGGCTTTGATGCCCTATTTAATAGGATCAGTTTCGTTATTGCTAAAGGAGTGAGGGCCCAGATAGTATATCGGCTTCCCTTTAGTTTTTTGTAAATCTCTTGAGTTTATTAATAAAGTGATTTATAATAATAATAATAATAATAATAATAATATTTGGAGGCGTCTGGTTTTCAAAGTTAGTGATGTTATGATTGGTCATTCTTTGAATGGTTATTTGGATGATCTGCAATTCGGTGTTGGGGTGTCGGGAAGAGGTGAGGCTATCCTTCATGTTGTGAATCGTTTGATTGAGGATTGTAGAGACGATGTTGGTATTTCAAGGTTGTTGGTGTATTTTAAAAATGCCTTCAATTTGGTTCATCGAGAGGTGATGTCACAGGAAGTACGTTTTCGTTGTCTTGCTATTTCGCGTTGGATGGAATTCTGTTACTCCAAGCCAGCTAGATTTTATTATGGGGAACACATTCTATGGTCATGTCAAAGGGTGCAACAAGGTGATCCACTTGGCCCTTTAGTACTTCATCCCTTGATATGTAAGATTAGAGACTCTTTTAGTCTTTTTCTATAGGCTTGGTATCTGGATGATGGCACTATTGCTTAAGATACTTTGGTTATGGGAAAAGTTCTAGAGTTAATTATGGAGGATGGTCCGCGTTGTGGTTTGCATCTCAACGTTGATAAAATTGAGGTTTTTTGGCCAAAAGAAGACCCTAGAAGCAGGCTTGTAGGTGTTTTCCCACCTAATATTGCTCGGCCTTTGCATGGTGTTAAATTACTTGGTGGGCCTGCCGGTGGATTTTAGTTTTAGTAGTGAGTTTGTGATGAAGAGAGTGGCCAAAACGATTGCACTCATGGATGCAGTCGCGAAGATTAATAACCCTCAATGCAAGCTATTGCTTCTCCATGCTTTTATGGGTATTTCAAAACTTTACTTTGCTATGCGTACATGCCCTCCTCATGTCTTTGAGTCATCCCAACATTATTTTGACGTGGCTTTTCATTCCTCCTTGAAGCGTATTGTTATCTCGACCAGGGTTTGGTGATTGGCAATGGAGGCTTGCCACCTTACCCTTTGCAATTGGGGGGCTCAGTGTTTATTTCAAAAGTAATGTTTTGAATTACGCCTTTCTCGCGTCACGATTGCAGTCTATTGGCTTGCAGACTAAGCCGCTTCGGCATGCTGGTATTGGTGGTTCAGAGGCTTTCTTTGAGGATGCATTGTGTGTGTTTAATATGAATATGGAGACTGACCTTTTGAGTAATCCAAGTAAGATCGTTGCCCCCAAATTCATGAAGAAATTGGCACATATATATTTCACAAAGGTTATTAAAACTGAAAAATACACTTTTTCTTTTTCTCCTCGACGTTGGCTTATATTTGTGGGAATCTCAATTGGGAGTTCACACTTTTGACTAGCTTCCGAGTGGTTTCCGATAGTATCAGGTTTGGGACAAACTTTGAACAGGTTAAGTGATGTTGTCGTATGTGAGTAGGTTTATTATTATTTTCAAAGTTTTACTATTTATATTTTGCTCGACTTACCTAATTACAAACCACTAACGAGATGTACCGATCAGTTGTAGGTTTGTTGGTATGTAGGGTTGTCGATCATACGGAGCGAGCATTAATACATAAATCTATCATTATTTTAGTTATCTAGGTTAGTCCTAATCTATCCTAATTAATTCTATTTAAACCTAAACTAACAAAAATGGGAGTTTTCAGCCTGAGAGACTGGCACGAGTTTTGGTTTGAATCTAAACTAAATAAGACAATTAACACACACAAGCAGATAAATAAATGATAAAGAAGCGGTCGAGCACAAATGTAAGGAAAATGTATCACCAGTTTAATCTAATAAAATGTAGTAATTGTCTATGTGTGCAATCATTGTATTACTTCATTGGTGTTATATCATTCCTAAGCTAGGTGGTTCTTCTCCTTAAACTCTAGCTTTATATTCCAGTTAATCCTGTCACAATTAACCTAAACCCGCATAAAGCTTACAGCGCTGATTATAATCTATCTAGGAGACAACATAGGTAGATATTGAAACCTAGCTCATAGTGCCCGTGGTCCCAGGGCTCTTACACCATTTTTTCTGTTTCAATCGTTATATATATCCTAGTAGTCCACAGTCCAAATCACCTATCCAAGGAAACAGAACGTCATTTGTAATCCTAAGTCACCTACTTAGTCTACCTATTCACTTAACCAAGGCAGCAATCGGGGCATAAATTTGTAGTCCTATTATTCCAGAGTCACATATATAAGCTGTATGTTTTATTTATCCCAGACTCTAGTCTACTTGGGTCGACTCATATATGCCATGAATGTATAAATAACACATAATACAAAACATTAAACAGATATAAATGATAACATAATCAACATGCAACGAAAAGGTAAACAATCGATATAAACAAACCAAACAATTAAATAATAAAAAACTATCATAAACATGACTTAATACTACAGGATTAGCACATAGTCTTTGTAACAAAATTACAGATATCACTAGATGAAAGATTTAAGTAAAAGGGTAACGCTACGTAAACCCGAACGCGTGTAGCGTAGTATAAGGATTACAAGAGCTTTCCTATTGACTTGAGGCACTTGCTGACCTTATTGGCTTCTTAAATTCGTTTGTAGATCGAACTTGGTGGTTAAAGGCTTCTTTACATACTGAAAACCTAGTTTAGGGTTTTCTGTTATAAGCTCTGAAAACATATCGATACGGCGTATTGGAAGGGTCCGATACGGCGTATTGGGTAACTTGGCGTGGGCTCCATGATTATAATATTCTGGAATATTCATCATCCGCTTCCCTAAACGGCGTATATGATCTTCTGGATATGGCGTATTGGTTGTCTTGAATCAGTATGATATAGACTTTATTAAATTCTTCGTTTATGCTCAAAAAACACTTGCTTTTTTATATTTCACTTATTGGTCGATAATAACTGAGATTAAAAACAAATATAAATCTATTAAGTTTTCTAATCTTATATTTAATTTGATGTAAAGGGAAAGTATAGCTGGGATAAATGATGCTAATAATGTGACGTTTGATGTCATCAAATATGCCCCCACTTGAATCTTACTTGTCCTTAAGTAGACTATAGAAATATCTTATGAAAATGTATCCCAATTGATTAGGATTTATTTTTCCTTTAAGCATTTTTATTCTATTACTAGCACACAACCAAACACCTTACGAATTAGGAAATGAAATACTCAAATCACTCAACTAATCTATATGGTAAAATTTAGTAGTTCGCTTAATTGCACGGTCGTGACGAGTAATTCTATCATAAAAATTGGCACACAGATAAATACTTCACTAATGCTATGGTGTATTAGCTCTAAAAATGCTAATTGGGTAATATGATAAGGTTTAAGGGTGTTTGATCATTCTTTTTAATTCTCGGTTCGATATACTATATTCCTGAACGGGCGACATACCACAAATGCACGCTTAAACCCTATGACCACGACACTTGTGATTGCTCAATTCCAAACTAAATAGCTAAAGAATAGGACAAGCTATCTTCACCAATAGTAAATATACCAATCAAGGGCAACAAAACCTCACATCAACACATTCACAATCTATGAATGAGACACATGTGAATTGCTCACTCCCTCATTCAAAGTTAAACTAAAAGGTTTGGATGAAGTAACGATATAGGGTAGGGAGAGGCATGGAATTATATTTAATTGGTTGTAACATAAAAATAACATAACAATTAGATTATGTTCAAACAATAAGAATAGTGTTGCTAGTGCCTTTCCGACCATACCCACAAAAAAGACACAAATCGTGACTAACTCACGATATTAATACGGAAAACTTACGCTTTGGTAAACACGAAATCTAGACTCAAGAGGTTTAATTCATCTTTCAAAACAAACATAGTTGGCGTTCAATAACTACAAGCCCATCATCTTAGTAATATAGTACAACATTTTAGTGGCGATATCTACAACTTTATACAAAATATATACATAGTTGATCTTATTTTGCGACCAACTATTAATAAAATGCAACATAACTTTACATCGTTGGTTTATAACACGTACCAACGAATAATTGATTATCTAATATAATAATAAAATTGGTTAAGTTTTGATGAAACCGATTATCTCACATATCTTTCCTTTTATTCATATACTTACATTGTTTTTGTATTTTTTGTTTTTTTGAGTTTTTTTAAAAACTAGAAAAACGAAATAAGGTGTAAATTTTTACCACTTCTCGAAATCATGATAAATATGGAATTTTATATTTCGTTATTTTAGTGAAAGTAGTAACACACGGAAAAATAAAGAAAAATATACTTTCACATTTACATTGCATTGTTTTACTTTCCCGAACTAACAAAGTAAAAAATTACGCACTAGAACAAAGAAAAGTACATACTTTTACACAAAAGCAACTAGCAACGATTAAGGGCTTTAATCTACGGGTCGGCTTAAGGTGTAAAGGGTGTAACGAAACAAATTTTTAATTGTGTAAGAAATTGAAAGGAATTGGCTCAGAAGGGTTTTTATGCTCTCTTACTTAAAAAATGAGAGTAAACAAAAGGGTTTTTTTAATAGGGGTTAACTAACAGTTTCTTGATGGTTAGTTAATAACCAATATTTGTATGAAAATGGAATAGGCTTTTTGGTGTAATCCTAGAAATTTACCAATCTGGACAAGTTAATCCAATTATTAAATATAATACTCATTATAGTGGTCTCGAATAGTATACCAAGCCAATTTTCTAAAGTTACGACAGTCACCGGCACACTCATATATTTGTGGAATTTAGGTAAAATAGGGGGAAACGGAACAGGAATTAATACCTCACAAATATGGAAATAAAAGTTATTGTGTGGGGTTTCGAAGCTAATAATCTCAAAAAAAATTGCTAATTTTTTTTTTAAAATTTAAGCATAAAATTAGGTAAAATTATTGTGAAAAGTTGTACAAGGACAAGTAGACGTATCTTATTTCTCCTCCCCACTTAAGATATTACACATGTTAAACGTTGTATTAAATAAAATATTGAATGAAATACACGATAAGTAAAAGAATTAAAACAGAAAAAAACTCCATTGATTTGCTCGGTCTATGATCATACATGATAAGTATGCGAGCAAACTATGTGTGTTGCAAAAAAAGCGAGTTGAATTAGCATGAACAAACACATGTAAAGATACCACAATTTATATTATACCACCATTTTATCTTTTTCGTTCAATACTGTCTTGTCTATACCACCATATTTGGACCTCTGACCCGTATTGGGTTTATTTTTCATACCAGGTCTCGATTTACAGCGTTATCATGAAATATGGTTACGAATACGTATCAATTCCATGTACAATTATCGTTTTTAGTTGTGAAATATTCATGCATTATATTCATGACATGTTTTCAAAAGTTCTTTTGGACAACATGTTAAATAGGTATCTCAACATCGAAATTCATTACATTACGTAATGTGGCTACCAATAAATATATTCCCACGAGACTCCTTGATAGCTATTTTTATCATCATTACTTAACACATACTTGTTTTTTAGGACAATTGTACCAATAGTCCGGCTACATTCCAAGTCATTATTTATTTATTTCTAATTATCTAAATTTGAAAACAAATCACAGTGACATGTAAATACCTGATCAGTTTGTATTTAGCCGTTTTCAAACTCGACCCATTTGTTTTTTTTTTTTTTTTACCCCAAATGAATACTTTACAAAAAACTTATAAACCCTTCATTTACCCTTTCCCCTTTGCCATCACCATCTCCAATTCACCACTCAAACCCTAAAAACTTCCATTCTAAAATTTCAAAATGGTTGCAATTTATTACGAAGATAACATCCCGTCATAGTGCAAATGCCTTCTCCCCTTGATGGAACTCACTTCTTGGACACCTACAAATCCGTGTAGACGTTTTCTTGTTTTCCCTAACAGATATGTATGCTATTTTATTTAAGTTTTTTGATCTAATTTATTTGATTTAAGAATTTTGATTTAATATTTAATATTTAGAAAACTAGGATCAAGAAGTGTAAGAATGTAACACCCCTAAAATATGTCACAGCGGAATGGTAACCGGGAGCATTACTTCATAATACATAAGCACAAGATAGATAAAGAACGACCTCTATATGAGTCGTTCGAAAAAGGGTGGAAGAACAAAAAAAATCTAAAGGTTAACAACAATCCGATGACTGTTTCTACAGTAAATTACATTCGTAAAGATACGTCTTGATTTCATTTCAAAAGTTTTACCAAAGCACAATGCTTCAAGAGTTCACTAATATGAAAACACAAAGATGTTAATACATAACCAAATGTTCAAAAGTAATGCAGTAAATCTTTCGTGATATGAGACCGCAAAATGTGACTCAAATATGATGCTCCAAAATGCTATCCAAGTAGCATGCACTTACTGACATGAGAAAAACATGCTTTAAAACGTCAACATAAAGTTGGTGAATTCATAGGTTTATGTAAGTATAAATGTAGGACCGCAAGAGTTCAATGTGTGAAATAATGTAACACATACAAAATCACAAAATGTAATTACGATTTCCCTAAGCTCATGACACTGACGCTACAACAATGTAATATTCATACAAATAATGTGCCCGTATAGATGTTCAACCCACAACATCCAAAATCCGATATGGTATACGTCCGTTAGTTCGGTCCTCCGAAACTAGTAAGCGCTACTTACCCGAACGGGGATGTCAATCCCAAATTAGATTCAAATTTTTACACACGCGCGACACTGGGTATTAACAGTCATAGATACTGGGCATAATGGATTATCACACCTTAGGCTAACTCGTAATATGTTTAAATGAGTACCGCATGTCTAACTGGAAAACAAGGCATATGTATCTCACCCGAGATTTATAAAGTATTGTTAATCAAGTAAGCTAAAAAATAAATGGGGCTATAAACTCACCTTAAGTGATGGAGTTGATTTTGGAAAAAAATCAACAATGAATGTCGTCACAAAAGACCGGTATACAACCTATTATTTATAGGTTCTGAATTTAGAATAATGCAATCGAAATAAATTAAAACAATGTATTTTATAATGTTATATCACCACCTATTAGTTTTAGTTTTTGTTTATAAGTTAAAACAATGTTTATGTTAAGTTTGTCATTTAATGTCTAAGTATATATACTTGTAAAATATTCTATTAGTCTGAAAATTAATTATAGTCAATTACGCTCGATCCACTATTTTTATTATTTCTAAAGTGACAAAATATATAGCCTAATTAATTCGTAAAATAATTCTTATAAAGTTTTAAAATGCGTATTAATATTTTACAAGTGTTAACTATATTATTTCTTAAGGTTTTTATAGTCCAAACGGACCCGAAAACACTCGAAAACACCTAATTAAGTTTCTATTAGCTTTTATACTTTATAAAAGTGTGCAGGAAATTTTATATAAAAGTTGTCTAGTTTTAATGAAGATTAACTAACTCATTTTACACTTTTAGGCTTCGAAAACTAGCTATGTTTTATCGAAATATCATTCCGAGCAACTTTCTAGTTTTATACTTAAGCCGGTTCGGACCCGAAAGGCCTCAAAATCACGAATTTAAAACTGATCAGATTACTTATTTTCTACCAAAAGCTGTCAAAACAATATAGTTGCCGGTAAACTTTAAAAATTCATAACTTCTTCGTTTTACGTCCGTTTTTGAGTTATTTATATCCACGGATTCGTATTAAGACGTAATAATTTTTTCTATGGTTTTATCTTGTCGAAAAATCCGTATCAAAATTGTTTGGGTCGGCTGCCCTTATGGTGTTTTTATAAATCTCAAAACTTGTAATTTTTACATCTTTACACTTAACTACATCCTCTAAATTAACCACTTCTTATTCCTTTAATGTCAACAACATCCACTAACCTAGTCCCATCCATCATCTCAAATATATAACAAAATAAATGCTTTCTAATGTTCTAACATGTTTGTAAATTATTTTCATCCATGTCTAAGTATTCACTTGTTTATATATAATCTTGGTTTTCTTGTAAACTTGTTAAAATACAAAACTAAGTGGTGATATAATTTAAAATATGTGATGTTCATATGAAAGTAAATAAAATGAAAGTATAAAGAAAATAGTATGAACCTTGGATGAAGGTGGTGATGATATGAACACAATACTAACTTAAATCAAACCCCAATTTGTTTGATACTAACTTATACCCTTAAACACCTTGGAATATCCTTGCTAAAAATCAAAAACTAATTTCTTGATGGTTCTTGGTTGCTTAGCCGGTTCTAAGTATAAAGAGAAAAGAGAGTATTTTCTTTGTTTTGCTTTGTGAATAATATGCATATGTCTTGTATCTTATAAAGGGTCTTGCCTAAAAAATATAATCCAAGAGTTGTTTAATTATGGGAGACATAACAAGAATGACTAGTCCATATGAAAGAAGTTGGCGTGCGATAGTAAGGGATAAAGAAGTGTCACATCTTGTTGGTGGCGTAAGGTTTTAGTTCACTAGACTATAGCTTACTTGATAATCCAATGGATGAGTTAAATGATTAAATAAGATTGTATGTTGTGAGTGGGGTTGGGACGGTTTAATTTAGCTAGGGGGAGGGATTTGATAAATTTTCGTGTAATGGGTATATTGTGGGTATTGTTTAAGTTAGAAGGTAAGTAGTTTACATGCATGCACAAATATTTTGAAATGCAAAATCGTAAGCGTTTTAGTAATTAAAAAAATAAACAATATGAAAAGTTATTAAAATCTATCCTTCGTAATAATTATTATCAACACTTTGTTTGACTAAAACGTTAATTTGTTTAATGCAGGTTTCGTCTATTGTTGTTTTTTTTGTTTACCGATTTAACTTAAACAGTTGAAATTAAAAGTAAACACGTAAAAGTTCAAAGTAAATAGTTTTGAGTTTATTGACGTAAAACGAACTAAAATTGTGGGTTGTCACAGTCTTCCTCCGTTAAAAGAGCTTTGTCCCCAAAGCTCAAGTCGTGGTATTTGACGAAGGTGCGGGGTTTGCGAATAGGTGCGGATACTTGTTCTGAAAATTGATCTCGCGGTTCCCACGTAAATTTGGCCTCTTCCATTAGGAGTTCCATCGAACCTTGGATGATAGAAAATGGGCTTTGCTTCACATCCGCTTGTCCACAATCGGTCCATAATTTCCACCAGCTCTTCAACGAAATGTAACTTGTCATCAATATGGATCTCGTCCAACGAAATTACAAACGATTCGTCGGACAAACACTTCTTTAAATTAGACACAAGAAAAGTGCTATAAACCCTGTTCGAGTCTATAAGCAACGGTTCCTACTTTCGCTAACACCTTGAAAGGTCAATATAGAAATCGGGTTTTCAACATTCTCCCATTTTGGCAATAAGAATAACCTTTTCCATGGTGATACCTTTCAACATAACATTGTCTCCCCACTTGATATTCTAAGGCTTTACGACTTTACTTGTGCGCAAACTCTTATTGAGATCACGCCGACTTTGAATTTGCTTTTAATTTGTACCGATCTTATCGGTAGTTTCATGAACGATGTATGGGCCAGGTAAGCTGAAAATCTTTCCGACCTTGGCTAGCAATAGGTGATCCACACTTGCGACCATATAGTGCTTCAAATGGTTCAGCCTTGATGCTAATATGATAACTGTTGTTGTATGAGAATTCTACTAGCGGTAAATGCTTATCCTAACCTTTTCCAAAATCTATTACGCAGGAGCGTAACATATCTTCAAGTGTTTGAATGGTTCTTTCGCTTTGTCCATCAGTCTGCGATATGGTAGTCGTGCTATAATCCAAACGAGTACCAAAGCTTTTTTGGAGAGACTGCCAAAATGCATGTAAAATCTGCAATCTTCGGTCAGAGATGATAGAGACCGGCACTCCATACCTCGAGACCACTTCTTTCAATTATAGTCTCGTTAGTCTCTCCATCGAATCAGTTTCCTTCATTGGCAAAAAGTGAACAGACTTGGTAAGACGATCAACAATCACCCAAATGGTATCATTACCACTTGACATCTTTGGTAGCTTCGTGATAATGTGATTTTCTCCCATTTCCATTGAGGCATCTCAGGTTGTACCAACAAACCAGATGGGTTTTGGTGTTCAGCTTTGACCTTTGAGCATGTCAAACACTTGCTGACGTAGGTGGGAATATCTGCTTTCATGTTGGGCCACCAATACAATTTATTCAAGTCATGGTACATCTTTTCAGAACTTGGATGGATTGAGTACTTTGACTTATGCGACTCGTGTATAATTAAAGCTTTAAGTCACCAAAGCATGGTAACCAACTTCTGTTTTTCAAACATAACATTCTGTCTGCACGGGGTTCAAGTTTCTTGATCATACCCCCTAAGTCATCAGTTTTGATATTTTCTGCTTTCCTTGCCTCACCTTGAGTGTACACAATTTGCATAGGAAAATTCAAACCAATAGTCATAACTAAGGCTCGAACTCGTAATGGCTTGATCCGTTCTTTTTAGCTCAAAGCATCTGCCACTACATTCGCCTTTCCCAGGTGATAACGAATTTCGTAATCATAATCACTAAGCAACTCCAACCAACGTCGTTGTCTCATATTCAACTTCTTTTGATCAAGGATGTGTTGCAAGCTTTTATGATCGGTGAACACGGTACACTTTGTACCATACAAGTAGTGTCTCCGAATCTTTAGAGCAAGCACTATAACTCCTAACTCCAAATCATGAGTTGTATAATTTTTTTCATAAATCTTTAGTTGTCGAGAAGCGTAAGCTATAACCTTCTCCTTTTGCATTAGCACAACACCCAAACCTTTATGCGAAGCGTCGCAATAAACTACAAAGTTCTCGGTTCCTTTAGGCAAAGCCAAAATTGGCGCTCTACATAATTTTTGCTTCAAAAATTGAAATGCTTCTTCCTCCTTATCTTCCCAATCGTACTTCACACTCTTCTGAGTTAGCTTGGTCATTGGCTTGTTAATCTTTGAAAAACCTTCAATAAATCTTCGGCAGTAGCCGGCAGGACCTAAAAATTAACGAATCTTCGTTGGAGTCTTAGGAGATGCCCAATATTTAATAGATTCGATCTTGGTAGGATCTACGTAAATGCCTTGACTATCAATCACGTAACCAAGAAATTGTACTTCGGGAATCCAAAATTTACACTTCGAAAATTTGGCATACAACTCCTCCTTCTTAAGCAATTCTAAAATTAACTTAAGGTGTTCTCCGTGCTCTTGCTTGCTCTTCGAGTAGATCAAAATATCGTCAATGAAAACAATTACAAACTTGTCCAAATATGGTTTGCACACCCGATTCATGAGATTTATAAATATCGCCAGTGCGTTGGTCAAACCAAATGGCATGACACTCGTAATGACCATAACGAGTCATAAATGCGGTCATTGGGATATCTTCTTCCCGAACTCTAAGTTGATGGTAACCCGATCTCAGGTCAACCTTCGAGTAGACACTTGACCCTTGCAGTTGGTCAAATAAATCATTGATTCATGGAAGCGGATAACGGTTCTTCACCGTCAGCTTATTCAACTCTCTATAGTCGATAGACATCCGAAATGATCCATCCTTCTTCTTGACAAACAAAACTGGAGCTCCCCAGGGTGAGTAACTTGGTCTTATAAATCCTGTAACACCCCCAAATTAGGTCGCAGCGGAATAAGGGTCCGGGGCGTGTTACTTCATAGATCAATAACACAAGATATATATAGAACGACCAAAAAGTCGTTTGAAAACGATACATTGGATTTAACAAAGTAATTGTTACATAAGCCCGAAGCTTAACTTGTTCACTTGATCAAAATACAAAGATTTCGACCATAACAGATAATCAAAATGAATTGCGACAAAATCTTTAAGCTGACAATCCAATCAAAACCACCAATGTATCCATTCGCACGATCGTGCTTATTGATCCTTAAAAACATTGCTTTTTTTTTACTTTAAACGTCTAACTAAAATGTTGGTGAATTCATAGGCTTTGTAAATCATTTATTGGAGGACCACTAAGATTTCCCAAGTGTATGATAATGCAAACAGATGCAGAAATCATATAAATGTATTACGGTTGCCCTAAGCTCATTGACAATGAAGCTTGACGTATACGAATACCAATTAAATGGCCTTACAATTGCCCCGTGGTGATGTTCTAACCGCAAATCCTATATTCGACATTGGTTTACGTTCCGTTTGTCCAGTGTTAGCTAATCACCCAAACGGGGGTTGTCAAACCAATAGAATCTATTAATAACATCTTCCGCTCACATTCCGCAATGAAAGTTCTTTGAAAATGGGATCAGATATAGGTTATCGTCTACTTAGGCACACGTAATCATAACATGAAACTTAAACCATTTGTGTCCATTTGTAAAGCATTGCATTGGTTTTAACCACAAAAACTTTGTAATACATAAGCATGTAAAACGTATCTGGGGGCTA
Source organism: Tanacetum coccineum (assembly GCA_026074375.1). NCBI lineage: Eukaryota > Viridiplantae > Streptophyta > Magnoliopsida > Asterales > Asteraceae > Tanacetum > Tanacetum coccineum. Next base: position 13,962 of record BQNB010069529.1, on the reverse strand, counting down.
TGAACTACACCGTTGAGTGAGCAAATACCAAGTGTTATCAAAATAGTGCGCCACGCTAATCGATCAGATGCAACTAATTAAATTAAGGTCGTTAAGTACGAGTACTTTAATCAATAACATTGAATGTAATTCCTATAGTTGTTACATCGTTACTATCGCTCGGCTATCATAAGTAAGAAGGTCATGATATGTAGTTACGAGGAGTTAGGGACTCTTTAAATGTAAATCCAACAACTCGTCGATACGCCATACGAAGACGGCCTCATTATGAAAACTCCCTAGTAATTTTGTACTTCGATAACCACATAAATTCTATATAGCTATTATCACGATTAATGGTTCGTGGTTAAAATTGTGTTTAATAAGTTAAAACGTTTAATAATTACCGTGTTAGTAAAACGGGGTAACTTTGATTTTAAGGCCCGATTCTCGCGTTTTTATGCCTCTTTTTCGTATTAAGCTGGGTTATCGATATTTGTCATTTTCATTAAAAATTTGTTCCCCTGAATGAACAGTAGCGCTTTTACTGTTCACATCAGACGTGAGCTTTGATTAAATTGTTTTTGTCATCGTTAAACCGTTGTATTAAAAGACAGTATTTTATTCGTTATAGCTCGTATTTAGTGATTCTTCTCTGAGGACGTTTCTCGTATTGAAAGTTCTATATATTATCGAGGTTTACTAAAAATTTAACTTTCTGTCATGAATAGTAATTTTTTTAAAAATAGTTTTATAAATGTATTAATTGTCCGTAAACTCGCGAAATTCATAACACTGTTCGTTATTAATTGATAAATTTATGATTCTTATATTTTGGAATCCTAACAGTATGTATTATTTGGTTAAAAATATCAAACACTTGCTGTTTCTAATTTTTATATAAATGTTTTTATAAAATATTCATTTACACTCCGTTTATTAATGTTATAACTTGTTTATTAACGTAACTTTTTCGTTATTAATCCGTTTTGCAAGTTTCTTACCTTTTTCGAATCGTCGTGATATATGTATTATCCTTATAAAATATAAAATGAGCAAGTCTTATCCAAGAATTTGGACAGAATGTTTGGTGAGTTGTTGAATCCATTTTTAACCTTTCTTTTTACTTTCTATTTTTGTATTTTTCACACAGTCTTATCATATCTTTTTTGTTATAAATAATCATTTATATATGGTGTCCATGTGTCCATAATAGTCTATTTTGTAATGTTACAGATTAAACAAAAATCCATTATCGCGCTTTAAAAACAATAACTTTTATAAAAATCCATAAAGCACTAGTTTTGTCCATAATATATTTATAATAACCAGTGTCGTACAAGTGATATTTTTTCCAAGATAACTTTATTTTAGGTTCAAGTAACATTAATATGGAGTCCATAATTAATATTACATAATTTGTAGTATCTGTATTTATTTATCTTGAAAACATATTATGAAAACTATAAAAACCTAATTAACCCATAATCATTTTCATGTTTAACAAGAGTGGTAAATCACTTGTTTTCATTTTTACGTTTGATGTCTATTAAATCTATAGGTATATAAAAGTGTACATTATGATGACAATAAATAAAAACTTCTTTTTACATGTTAATAATCCTAAATGGTGATTTAAGCTAAATAGAATAATCATATGCACAAAAATGAAAATTTTAAGAACATAAAGAGTTCAAATAGACCTTATGATGAATGATGATGATGATAAACAAGTGCTAAACCCTTGTTTAGCCACAAAATCCAAGCTTGCACAAATAAAAACCCTTGTTTTCTCAACAAAACCCTAGTTTCCTTTTTCTTGATAATCACTTGTAAAAGGTTAGCCAATGCTTGGGATCACCTTAGAATATCTTAGGATAGATGTGTATAGGAGTGTATGGGTTGAATAAAATTTTGTATGGGTTTGTGTGGTTGGGGTTTTGATGCCGTGAGATGGTAGAGAGCAAAAGGGGATGTTTGTTTGATTTTTACTAAGTGTGGAAGAGTATGTATGCATCTATGAGATAATACTTGTATTATATGGTTAGTCTTAGTCAAGGAAACATGGCATGGTCTTAGGGATGGGTCTTGGTCATAGTCATTGGTCTTTAGGTCAAAGAAACAAAGTATGGTGTGATATTAATGAGGTATGTTGTTCTTACAAGTGGTAAAGAAATTTTTGGTGATATTTCCTACCCCCCCCCCCCCCCCCCCCCCCCCCCCCCCCCCCCCCCCCCCCTCCCCCGTAATTTTTGTATTTATTATGTTATGTGATTCTTATCCCGGCCATAAGGAGTCATGCTTTATATATTTATGTATTTTATATGTATGGGGTATAAATTGTGGGTATTTGTTGAAGCGTTAGAAAAGTTTTGGTGGTTCCTGGAGTGCTAAACGCATTTTTTATCGAGAAACGTATACACTTTACGTATACGATAAAATAAAATGAACAGAAGTTAATAATTATCTCAAATAAATTATATAACCTTGCTTGCTGTTAACATTTAATTGTTTGATGCCCGTCTTACACTTAAACGCTAATTTTTGGCGTACGCATTTTTAATCCTAAAGTTTACAATTTCAAGCTACCAACGTACAATACAAAAAGTTACATTTGCGGATTTGGTTGACGTCGTAAGGAATTGAAAACACAGGGTGATATAGGACTTCCCACCGTTAAAATAGCTTGTCTCAAGGCTCACGATGCAGAGCAGCTTGACGGACGGTGTGGTCTTGGTGAAGAGGTGTGGATTTTTCTTCTTGAAATCTTGTTCTTAACGTTCCCACGTGAACTCAGGACCTTCTTTGAGTTCCATTCGACTTATTGACTAATGGGATCCGACTTCGCTTCAACCGTTTAACTTCACGGCCCACTATTTCTACCGGTTCCTCAACAAAATAGAGTTTGTCGTCCAAATTAAGTCCATCCAACGGAACGGCTAATGGTTCGTCGGCATGACACCTTTTCAGATTAGATACATGAAACGTATTATGAACTCTGCTCAATTCTTCTGGAAGTTCAAGCTTGTAAGCCACTTCTCCAACCCTTTCTATCACCTTAAAAGGTCCAACATACCTAGGGTTTAACTTCCCCCGTTTGCCAAAACGTACAACCCCTTTCCAAGGGCTATAAACTTTAAGCATTAATTTATCCCGACTTGGGGATTCCATTCGGTTTAAGCTTCAAGCCAGCGTAACTTTCTGGCGATCACGAGCTGCTTGCATTCTCTGCTTGATCTGGATGATTTTCTCCGTGATATCTTCTTGAATTAGTTCTGGACCGAGTATTGAGCTTCTCCAACTTTCTGTCAACAAATAGCACGGTGAACGACATTTTCGACCATAAAGTGCTTCGAATGGTGCGGCCTTGATGCTAGCGTGATAGCTATTGTTATATGAGAACTCGACTAATGGCAAATGGTTAACCCAACCCTTTCCAAAGTCGATTGCACAAGCACGCAACATATCCTCGAGCAGTTTGAATGGGTCCTCTACTCTGCCGTCTGTGTGTGGAATGGTACGCAGTACTCATATCTAAATTTAGTACCCCAAAGCATTCTGAACGTGCCTCCAGAAATTTGAGTGCGATATTGGGTTCCGATCACAATTGATTGAGACCAGTATTCCAGCCTCGTGGACCACCTCCTTTGGTCAATCTTGCTGTTTATCCAAAGGATCGGGTCTTCTTATTGGTATGAAGATGCAAGACTTAGTGAGTCGGTCAACGATCACCCAAATGGTGTCGTAGCCTTGAGACGTCTTAGGAAGCTTAGTGACAAAATCCATAGTGATGTTGTCCCATTTCCATTCGGGTATCTTAGGCTGTACCAACAATCCTGATGGTCTTTGATGTTCAGCGTGACGTTAGACAGGTCAAACCACTTGTTAACATAAGTAGCTATGTGGCTTTCATGTTGTGCCACCAATATAAGCTTTTTCATACTGTTACATTTTGTCAGAACCCAGCGTGTATGAGTACTTTTTTTGTGGGATCATGCATGATCATCCGTTCGCAAATCGCCATAACAAGGTAACCAGCTTCCGGCCATGAGGCACAGGTCGTTCCTTCCGTACGTGGTTCAACTTTTGTTCTCTTATTTGCTTCTGGAAATTTAGCATTTCATTCAAATTCCCCGAGTCTTCACTCTTAATGTTCTCTGGTTTTCGCGCTGCGTCTAAGATTTAAGATCTGTTTGGAGATCCAACTAAATGTCATAACTAAGGCTTCGAAACTTCTTAACGGTGGTTCTCGTTCTTTCCTGCTTAATGCAATCACAACGACATTTGCCTTTCACCGGGTGATAAGATATCGCAATCGTAATTCACTTAGCAATTATAACCATGTCGTTCTGCATATATTCAACTCTTTTTGATATAAATGTGTTGCAACTCTTGTGATCGGTGAAAACATGTACACTTGCGTTCCGTTTAAATAATGTCTCCAGATCTTGATGAGCAGAATACACTTGCACAAGTTCTAAATCCTGGAGTTGGTTAGTTCTTATCATGAATTTTTTTATGGCGTGATGCATAAGAAATCACCTTCTCTCTTTGCATCAACCACAGCGACCAAAACCTTCGTTGAAGCGTTCGCAGTTGTCATGCGATGAAATCTGCGCTTCTTCAGTAATGCGAGGATTGGTGCATACATAAACTTTTGCTTCAACAGTTGAAAAGCTGCTTCTTGTTTATCACCCCATTCAAATTTAACCTTCTTCTGGGTGAGCTTGGTCATAGGTTTGGCGATCTTCGAAAACCCTTCAATGAACCTTCGATAGTATCCAGCAAGACCTAAAAATTGACGAATCTCCGTTGGTGACTTAGGAGATGTCCAATCCTTAATGGATTCAATCTTGGCTGGATCCACATGAATTCCTTCACTATCGATCACATGACCTAGGAACTGTACCTTAGGAATCCAAAATTCACATTTGGAAAACTTGGCATACAACTCTTCCTTCTTAAGCAATTCCAAGATCTGCTTAAGGTGTTCTTCGTGTTCTTTCTTATTCTTCGAATATATCAGAATATCGTCAATAAAGACAATCACGAATTTATCCAGATATGGTTTGCATACCCGATTCATAAGGTCCATGAATACGGCAGGTGCGTTTGTCAAACCAAACGGCATAACTTGAAATTCGTAATGGCCATAACGAGTTCTGAAGGCAGTCTCTTTCGGAACGTCCTTCTCTCGAACCATCAATGCGTGATAACCTGACCTTTAGTCAATATGTGAGTAGACACTCGACCCTTGGAGCTGATCAAATAGATCATCAATTCTTGGGAGCGGATAACGGTTCTTCACCGTTAGTTTATTCAGTTCCCGGTAATCAATGCACATCCGGAATGACCCGTCCTTCTTCTTGACAAACAAGACCGGAGCTCCCCAGGGCGAGGAACTGGGCCTTATAAAGCCTTTGTCGGATAGCTCTTTCAGTTGCTCAGATAACTCTTTCATTTCGGAAGGCGCCAATCGATAAGGTGCCCGTGCTACAGGTGCTGCCCGGTACCAAATCAAAATTTGAATTCCACTTGTGTTCGAGTCGGACGGATGTACCCCGGCAAGTCTTCAGGAAATACTTCAGGAAAGTCTTGAACTATGGGTACGTCTTCAAGTCGCTTCTTCTCCGACTTGTCTTCAATCTCTTTTGTAGTGACATGTGCCAGAAAGATAGGAAACCCTTTTTCCATGTACTTCTGCGTTTTAGTGCAAGAAATGATGTTTAACGTGGTCACATTTCACTGGGACTTCCCTCACCGTGTCTGATTAAGGTTTTATATTTCCAGAGAGATACGAACATCTATTCGGCACACATGGATGCGTCTTCTGTCTTGGTATTTCGCCAACCAATCCATACCGATTATAGCATCAAAACTACCAAGTTCTACAGGCATTAAGTTTACGTTGAATTGGTGGTTTAGGAAGTTTAATGTGCAACCCTTAAGTATAGTTTACCCATTTATCCATCCCGTAGCTAGTTCGACATCATAATAGTGATCTAGGGTAGATGGCGTGATGTCAATTTGGGAGCTAAATGCAGTAGACACAAAACTTCGATCGGCACCCGTACAAACATGAATAAGCATACCGGTTGTTTTCGCAGAAACGTACCCAGCCCAACGACCCGTGTCTGGTTTGCCCGCATTTCCTACTACGTATACCTTCGCTGGGGCCCTATCATTTCCAGCTTGATTACCACGGTTGCCTTTGTTGTTGTTCAGCCTTGGACATTCCTTTTTGAAGTGTCCCTGAGCTCCACACTCAAAACAAGTAGGTTTCTGACCCGATCCGGTGCCCTTCTGTTGTCTATTGTTGTGACATTCCGGTACCCCTACAGATCACGAGCGTTGTGACCATATTTGTTACATTTATAGCCTTTGGAGCACAGGACCGTCTTGGTGGGTAATTGCATTTTTGAGCATAGGGGTCTACGATCTCCGTATGTTTCTTATCACCTGATCCAGCAGTGTATGCCCTGCCGGTGTTCTGCCTCTTATTTTGTTGTTGTTGTTGATTCTGATTGTTTCGGGAAGTGTTTTCAAACTTCCTCTTGTTTTCAAACTTGTCTATTCGCATCGGACATGACTCTCCTTGTCCCATAAATTCTTGTGGCCATTTCAATAGCCTATTGCATGGTCTTTGGCTTTGGAAGCACGATGTTACTATGGTCATGTGGGCAATCCACGGACATACCTTTCATTTTGTCTGCCTCCTCAGGAACATCCTAACACACATGTAGTGCTAGCTCTTGAAACGTTGGTTGTACTTGACCACATCTAGTACCTATTACTCAAGTTCCACAATTCCGCCTCAAGCTTCTTCATTTTGTTTCGTGGACAATATTTGTCGGTCATCTTCTTCCTTAGATCGACCCAAGTCATTGAATAGGCAACATCATGAGTAACAGTCATAACATGGGAATTCCACCATGTTAGAGCACTTGCTAAAAGAGTACAAGTAGAGAACTTGACCTGGTTCTCCACCGAGCAGTTGCTTATTCGGAAGACAGTCTCCATTCTTTCAAACCATTGGGTTAACTCAACCACTCCCTCGGTGCCCTTGAAATACAGAGGTTTGCACTTCATGAAATCCTGGTAAGTGCACTCTCGAGCAACGCGTTCAGATCCTCTGACACCCGTTCCCGAAGAATGGCTATCAGTGCCATTCCTAGTTGCGTCACGTGCGGCCAGAGCGGCACTGACACCTTGATCAATCATAGCTTGGAGTTGGGCATTTGTGACCGTAGTGGTTGTGGTTGCTGTTGGGGCTGGTGTTGTTGTTGTGGCCCGTGTTGACCTTGTGGCTCTTTTTGGTGCCATTTTCTTCAATCACAAGAAAATACAATACCCGTTAGATTTCAATACAATCATAACGTGACATAACATATCCATGATAAATAAAGTGAGATCACATCACACAGTGAAACATATAACCAACACAAGATCGACATAACATAATACATCCATTCCATATATAATCTGGAAATATACATGATCTGTTTGGTACATAATGATTCCCTATCGCTAGGTTACAAAATGAAAATCAACATAGAGCCCTACTAGCCGGGAGTTACCCGTAATACTTAGTAGGCTATACAGGATAGCTAATCAGAAATAAAAGATCTATACAGGATAGCTAACCAAAACAAAAGATCTATACCGCCTGCTAGCTGGGAGTAACCCATAAAAACTTAACAGACTGCATAGTAGCTACAATCATAACCAAAGTCTAGGAACTGCTACCAGTGTCCTCCAATGTGTCAACGCGTGCTCCAGCCTCCAGGGCCTGGGTACGCATGATATGCTGAACAGCAAGATCATCTGCAGCCTGACGCTGCCACTCGTGGCGATGCACCTCAGTCTCTAATACTGTAACTCGTGCCTCTAATGCCCTGCAGTGAGCTTCAGACCTAGCCAAGGCCTGACGGGTCTCCATACTCTCTTGCTCGTAAGCAAGTCTCTCTCTCCTCAATACCTCAATCTCAGCTCTCACAACTGTATGATCCTTCTGGGCATCATGATGTCGTGAGTGAAACTCTGACCTCTCTCTACTGCGAACATCTACCTGGTAACTGACCCTCCTGTTGACCATCTCTAAGGTGGTCATCATCCTCCTCTTAGTATCTTGAAACCTGGTCTCCATAGTGTCTACAAAACTGCAATCGACTCTATGGGCCATAGTGGGTCTTGGCTGTCTCGCAGCAGCATAAGTAGAACTCTCTCCAACCTCACACCCAGGTCTGGGAGTAGTTAGTAGTAGTCTCTTCCGAGGTGGCATGTCAGCCTAGGGAATATCAGCTCTACGGCTAGTAGATGGTGCAGGTAGTGGTATAGGTAATAATGGTGGTGTCCCTGATGGGTATAGTGAATGATATAGGGATGATGCTACATCTCTCATCTCAGCCGCGAGTGCTCTAGGACTTAGGGGTCGAATACGTAGAGATAAAAAGGATGGTGGTAGTAGAGGTGTAGGTGCCTCATCCTCAGCTGGCACTAAGTCTTTAGGATGCTCAGGCTCCAGAATGTATACTGGCACATGATCCTCCAGCTCCATCGAATCAGGTACATACTCTGGAGAACGTGGTGCCTGCTCCAGTAGCTTTCTGGCAGCCTCCTTGTAAGGATCCTCAGATGGGATACTCCATGATCATGCCTCAGAGTGAACAGAAGTATAGGTAATAGCAGAATCAGCTGACATGACTACTGTGACCAGCAGAAATGGCTTATATGAGTATATTATATAAGACTCTTATAGCAATATACATTTATATCATAACATGTATATCAATTATGAATGCATCTAGTCCAACCAACTAATGAACCATATTGTATGCATGCATATAGCACAATATGTATGTCCCGTGTAAATCCCTTGTTTATAAAAACAACTTTTGAAAACGGTTATAGTCCAGCAAAATCATTTGACCGGTTCTCCCTCTATAACCTTGGCTCTTGGTAACCAATCTGAAACAACCCCCAAATAGGGTCGCAGCGGATATGGGTCCGGGGCGATGTTACATCAATAGATCCAATCACAACAATAATATAGAACGACCGAAAAAGTCATTTAAAAACAACGATACATGGATTTAACAAAGTAAATTGTTACATAAGCCCGAAGCTTAACCTTGTTTACCCTTGATCAAAATACAAAGATTTTCCAGCCCATAACAGATAACAAAATAGCAATGCACAAAATCTTAATTCATGACATCCATTCAAAACCACCAATGTCTCCACGCAACCTTGTGCTAATTGATGCCCCATAAAAAACATTGCTTTAAAACGTCAACAATAATGTTGGTGAATTCATAGGTTAGATAAATCATATATTGTAGGACCACAAGATTTCCCAAGTGTATGATAATGCAACAGATGCAGACATCATATAAATGTAATTACGTTGCTCTAAGCTCATGACACTGATGCATTGACATGTATGAGGCCAAATTATGGCCTTTTTTGCCCGTGGTGATAAGTTCTAACCCCGCAACATCCTATATTCTCGAACAAGGTATATCGTTCGTTTTCGCTAGTGATAGCTAATCCACCCGAACGGGGTGTCAAACCCAATAGATCAATTAATAACATTTTCACGGCTTGCAACAATTCTAGCAATGTACAGTTATGATAATGGGCTCAGATATGGGTTATCGCTACTTAGGCAACACGTAATCATCAATAACATGAAACTTAACCACTCTTGTTGGCCAATTGGTAAAGCATTGCATGTTTTTTTTTTCAACCCCAAAAACTTTGTAAAAGTAGCAGAAAGCGATGTTAAAGGAGCGGGGTGGGTGTCTAAGTGACAGCTCACGCGTGATGTAGGTGTAGTCATGGTGCTATACCTGTGGTTTGTGTGGTTTGTGGGTGGGGTCTGTGTGATTGGTTTATGTGGGAGTTGTGTGGTGTGTGTGTATGATATTGTGTGATTGTTTTGTACCGAGACGTAATGATCGAGCCTAGATAGACATATATATGCAGGTAGGCTCACGTAAAAGATTCGAATGCAACCTAATTATCATAGTTCGTATAAGTACCAGGTACTTTTAATTGATAACATGAATGTAAACCTATAAGATTATATCTTATATCGTTCGGCGCTATCATAATTTAAAGAGTCATAGACATGACGTACGAGTAGTTTAGACACTTTAAATCGTAAATCCATACAACTTTCGTCGATAGCCATCCGAAGAGGCCTCATTTATGAAACTCCATAGTAAATATAGTAACATTGATAACACATAATATTCTATATAGCTCAATTACCAACTAATGGTTTTGGTAAAATTGTGTTTAATAAGTTTAAAACGTTTATAATTACCGTTTTAAAGCAAACTGGCGTAACTTCTTTCTGCTTTTAAACCCGATTCTCCGCGTTCTTACGCCCAACTTTTCGTAACAAGACGAGTTATCATAAATTGGACATTTTTCGAATTTCGGACTACTGGTGAACATAAAATTACTGTTCACATCAGACCTTATGTATATTTTTATCGATTTAATTGTCGTAAAACTCGTAAATGTCGTATTTTATTCGTTATATCTTTGTTTTTAACGATTCTTTTGAGGACGTTCTCGTATTTGAAAGTTCTATACTTTTATGAGGTTTACAAAAATATAACTTTCTGTCATGAATAGTAACTTTATAAAAAGTTAATTTATAAAAGTATAATTGCGAAAACTCGCAAAATTTCATAAACTCGTTCGTTATTAATTGAAATAATTGGCGATTCTTATCATTTGGAATCCTAAAAATGTTATTATTTAATTAAAAATATCAACACTTGCTGTTTAAAGTTTTTATAAAAATGTTTTTATAAAAATTCTTTTACGACTTCATTTATTAACGTATAACTCGTTTTTAACGTAACTTTTTCGTTATTAATCCGTTTAACAAGTTTCTTACCTTTTCGGAATCCGTCGAGAAATAAAATTATCTTATTAAAAACAAAAAATGTATATGTTAAAAAGTGCGAAATTTGGACAGAATGTTTATGCTAGTTTGTTAAGACTCATAATAAATATTTGTTTTCATATTTTTCCACTTTTGTAACCCACCATATGTCTTATATTTCATATATATTATATATCATCCTTATATTAGAAACCATAAAACATTAACATAGGTCCATAATTAGCCTTAACTTGTCATAAGTATTTCTTTAGCTTGAAACATATTAATAAACCATTAAAAACCCTAATTAACCCATGATCATGTTTACATTAAAACAACATGATGCAATATTTTATCATCCTTTTTAACATGATATATGTATTAACACAACATATATAAAAGTAATCCATATGATCATTTCAAGTAGATTGTTGTTGTCGTATCCATTGGCCAATGGAGCGGTTTCGGATTGCCAAGGTGTCTTGAGGCCATGTGGGGGTGAGGAAGGGTGGTGTAATAGGTTTTGGCTGGTTGTGAACAGTGGTCGAGGAGGGGGGGACAGGGACAGTGAACAGGGTTTTGTTTTTTTTGGCGGGTAAACTTGTTAAACTGTGTTCAGGGTAAGTGTTTGGATGATTGTCAACTTTAGTCCCTCAATGTTATATGAGAGTTTGCAATGAACGTCCTTGGTGGTGATAAAGTTTTATGGGGTTGGCAGAATTAGTCCCCCAAAGTTATAAGGGTTATTACATGCATGGTCCTTGTGGTGTTATACTTTTAGGGGTTTGGCAGTTCTGCCCCCTCAAGTTGTATATGTGTTTTGCAAAAATGGTCCTTTTGTTATATAACTTTAGGGGTTTGGCAGGTTAAGCCCCTCAAGTTATAGTTGGGCTTTTAGTCTTCATGTAATAGCTTAATGGGCTGACCCGGCCCATTAGATGGGTACGGGTGGGCCAATTAATTATTTCTTCGTTTACGGCTTCGGATTTGACTTTTGACTTTTGTCGGGGTTGACTTTGGTTGACTTTGACTTTGACTTTTGGCTCTGATTTGCTCTTTTCATTCCCGTGCTCGGTTTTTGTCTGTTTTGGCTTCGATTTTTGTCCTTTTCTCGGATATCCGTTTCCTGCACAATACAAATACAAGGTATTTTTGGTACGTTTTTGGTCATTTAAGTTCGTTTTTAGTGGTCAAAGGTATGTGTAATTAAACACATACCAAGGAGAAAGTTTAGAACCACAAGGCTTAAAAGATTAAAGAAAGTTGGTGCAGCTACAAGAATTGACTCCTCAAATGATAGTTTGGGTGCTCAGGAAGATGCATCCAAACAGGGGAGGAGAATTGAAGATATTGATGCAGATGCTGAGGTAACTCTAGTTAATGAAACTCAAGAAAGGCAGGATGAAGACTTAATGTTTGATACTGGAGTTCTGGATGGTGATGAGATGTTTGTGGATGCTACAACTGGTAAGAAAGATGAGCAGAGTACAAAGATTGATGATAGTACTGCTGGTGAAGCAGTTACTACTGCTGGTGTTGAAGATAGTGCTGCTCCTACAATTCAAGTTTTTACTGCTGATATAGGAGATGAAGGAGTTACTGCTGCTAAGATTGATGAATTAACTTTGGCTCAAACACTTATTAAAATCAAAGCAGCTAAACCTAAAGTTGTTATTACTACAGCTACAACAACAACAACTACAAGACCGAAGGCTAGAGGGGTTGTAGTTCAAGAGCCAAGTGAATTCAGAACTTCACCAGAAGCACAACCTTCAAAGAGTAAAGACAAAGGCAAAGCAATCATGATTGAGCCAAAGTCCCTTTAAAAAGGAAAGATCAAGTTGCCTTTGTTTGGAGTCTCTCAGCCAGTAATCTATCAGCCTCCATCATAGCTTGTGTATTTTCCCATGATTCAATCAATGCTATGTTGGCTTCTTCTTAGCACAACCTTCAAAGAGTAAAGACAAAGGCAAAGCAATCATGATTGAGCCTAAAGTCCCTTTAAAAAGGAAAGATCAAGTTGCTCTTGATGAAGATTTGGCAAGAAATATTCAAGCTCAGTTGGATGCTGAAATCATAGAAGAAGAAAGGCCTGAAAGGCAAAAGCAAGATGAAGCCAACATAGCATTGATTTAATTATGGGAAAATACATAAGCTATGATGAAGGCTGATAGATTACTGGCTAAGAGACTCCAAACAAGAGAAAGAGAGGAGTTGACAAATGAAGAAAAAGGAAAATTGTTTATGGAACTCATGGAGAAAAGAAGAAAACATTTTGCTGTACTAAGAGCACAAGAAAAGAGAAACAGACCTCCTACCAAGGCACAAAAGAGAAGTCAAATGTCTACCTATCTTAAGCACATGGGTGGATACAAACACAAACAACTAATGGGAAAAAGCTATGATGAAATTCAAAAGCTGTTTGACAAAGAGATGAAGAGGGTAAATACCTTTGTGACTATGAGTTCAGAGGCACAAGAAAGCAATGAAAAGAAGGTAGAAGGCAGTGAGGAGAAAGCTAAAAGCAACAGAAAGAAGAGTCTTGGTAAGAAAAGAGAGCAGTAAAAGAGCATCAACAAGAATCTCCAAAGAGACAAAAACTAGAGGATGATAAAGAAACTGATAAACATAAAGAAGTTAAAGCAGATGATACAGCTTAATTGAAAAAGCATTTGGTGATTAAAAAGGATGATGATATAGCAATTGATGCTATACCACTTGCTACCAAACCACCTATGATTGTTGAATACAAGCTTCTTAAAAAAGGAATAATGGTGCATTTTCAATTGATCAGAGCAGATGGAAGTTCCTGTTGGGAATAAAATGCTAAGGGATTCCCACTGTTAGTTGAATGGTTCCCACTGTTAGTATATTTTCCCACTGCAAGGTTTCCACTGCTTGAAGACTTTCCACTGCAGCATGATGATAAGATCTACACATAGTTGCGTTATTGTTATATATAGAATGTACTCTGATTATCCTTGTGATTTAGGAGATCTACTTAGGTCTTATCATGTACAGGACCCTTTGTCTATAAAAGGAGTTCTTAGTTTAGAAAAAGAGAGATATCACTTACATAG